>BPLS01028067.1:0-19034 GCA_019656275.1 Rhododendron kiyosumense
GCTAGTAGGGCGGAGACCCACCTCCAAGCGCCAAGCCGCCTAGGCGGCGCCAAGCAATTCGGCGGATTTTTTTTTTTTTTAACAAACCATTATCCAATCAAACTATATTCCATCTATCCATAATGTAAATTCAAACTTCAAATACAAACCCAAATGAAATTAAGTAGTAGCAACTAGAAAATAAGTTGAATAAGACAATAAGTAGTAAGGTTTCGCTCACCTCCCTTGTATTACTTTTATATATATAATTTTTAAGCCTCCAAAGACGCTGACACCACCGCCAAGGACGCCTAGGCGGCCGCCAAGCCCCCCTAGGCGGCCGCCAAGACCGCCAAGGCTGCCAAGACCGCCAAGCTCCAAGACCGCCAAGGCCACCTAGGCGGCCGCCAAGCCCCCCTAGGCGGCCGCCAAGCCCCCCCCGGCGCCCGCCAAGCCCGCCTAGGCGGCCGCCAAACCCCGCCAAACCTCATGGGCGCCAAATCAAATGCCAAGGGCTATTGGCGTGGCGGCAGGGCACCTCCAAGCGCCTAGGCGGCGCCTAGGCGGCCTTGGCGGCCGCCATTTAGAACAGAGCTCGTACTTATACCCAGGACTTCTCTTTGTTTGGTTTCCATTGCCTTTTTGTGTAAACAAATATTAAACAGACCTGCATAACATTGGAAACATTTATTTGACCTTATTTCTGAGTGTTGAACCTGTCATGCCATTGAGGACTTTCCTCCTTTCCAGAGGATATGCTTTGTTACTGTCCGCCATAGTATACGGCTAACTAGGTTAAGAAACATTGTAACTATTGGCTGTTCATCCGATTTCTT
The DNA here is from genome assembly GCA_019656275.1 of Rhododendron kiyosumense. Taxonomy (NCBI): domain Eukaryota; kingdom Viridiplantae; phylum Streptophyta; class Magnoliopsida; order Ericales; family Ericaceae; genus Rhododendron; species Rhododendron kiyosumense. The sequence continues at coordinate 816 of BPLS01028067.1, forward strand.
TATTTGGTTATGCTACTAGATAAGGCTTGTTGAGTTTTGCAAGTTTGGTTTCAGGGATATGGTGTTGTTCTAGTAAATACCGATGAGGCAGGTACCTTATTTGTAACCAATTATCGCCTTCTTTTTCTGGTAAGGATCCTATTCTTTTTAAACTCTCATTTAATCTCCTTTTTTGGATCCAATATGGTTGATATCTTCAATATGTTCCTAATGTTTTTGCTTCCTTTTTAAAGAGTGAGGGATCCCGGAACATAATTCCTCTTGGCACCATCCCCTTGGCTACGATCGAGAAGTTCAACAAAATTGTGAGTCTACTTCTGGTTTCTTGTCTACAACAATCTTTTATTTTTATCACATTCCCATGTTCATGATTCAGGACTTCATTGTAAAAAGGTTAAAAGTCTATCGCTTTGTCAAAGATTTAAGTATTGGTTTTTGCAGTGTTAAGGTTCCCAAGGAGTTAGCATTTGAGCGTTTGAGGAATGAAATTATGGTTTATGCGGGGAGAGTTTAGTTCGTTGCAAGACCAAGCTTGTTAGGCCAAGCCAGAATGTTAGCCTGGTCTTCTGACCAGGAATGGGATTCAACTGTCTAGACATTGAAGGACTTGCACTTTTAAAGATTAGGATAATATTGCAAAATGTTGCAATATGGTATTATAGTTATGACTCTTTTTAGAGGAATGAGGAATCTGAAATAGGACTCATTTAACCACCCTTACAAAGTTTGGCTGAGTTTTTTGCTGACTCGAGTAATATTGCACGATGCTATCTATATTTACCTGCACGTTTATATCCAACATTGGTGTTGAGGGGTCATCTGCACGTCATTTTTCTTGTCTCCAGTTATGCTTAGATATAATTTGTTTAGTAAAGTGCGCATGCACGTTGAAATTATTGAGAGTAACATTGACACAATTTGGGGTTGGTTTGGTGGTTGACAAGATGACTTTTGTTACATGAAGTGGAACTTCTCTAAAGCAGAGGCCTTTGGCCCGCCCCTTCAGATTAAACCCCAGATATCTTTGATTACCCACAAACCACATGTGTTAATGAAGCCTGGGAGACACTGTTGACAACTTGTCATTTATGGTTGAGGTTGTGGATTCAATGTTGGTACTGGTGAAATTTAAAATATAGGAAAGTTTGAACCTGCCTGGACCTGGAATAGAATTTTAAATAGTTTCTACAAGCCGCCTTGACATTGCAAATGTTGCAGGTCATTTTGTCAAAGGCTATAAGCTTCAACTGGAGAGGATATGTGCCTGTTCATCGGGTCACTTATGAACCATTAGCATAGTCTGGTTTTGATTGCACTATTGAGGCGATATAAAGAGATTGTAAAAGATGAGAATAATGAACACAAAAAGTAAACAAGCGATAGGAAAAAAATGCTTTCCCCCTCAAACAATTGTCTGAAGCCGCACCTTCAAAATTTGAGGATTGCTATTGAAACAATAAGATTTTACGTTTGTTTTGTACTACAGAAAACTCTGACGATGATAAATTAAACTAAATAGTAATTACCCAATTAGTAACAGAAACTCAAGTGATTGAAGCCTTCAAGTCCAAGATTACAAATTGATCTACTGGTGCATTCCTGGCATGTATGATTTGCTTAAATGCTTGAAAATTACTCTTTTAACTTAACGTTCCATCAGAATTCTTGGTGACTTCATGTGCGTGTGTTCCCAGATGAATTGTTCTTATCAAATTGAATTAATAGTTTTTGAATTAATGTTCTGATCAAGTTGGTTTTGACTTGATTGCCATCTATGTGACTGTTGGCTATTTATCAAATTCTTCTGATTATACTTGTATGTGTTGCTTTGCTGGGGTGTAGGCTATGAAGCTTCCATCAGCCCCTCGACAGTCAGACAGGGCTCCATCACGTCGACTGCTCCAGGTCATTGGTATGTTATTCAATAAATTGCATTGGTACTAACCCCAATTAGTTCATTTTTTTAGGATCAGGATTCATCAAACATAATTTGCTTTAGGATTTGTTTGTTTGAGATACAATAGCAAGTCTGAATGAGATTTGCAAATTTTAGAATGCAAGCGTCAATCGTACAGGTTGGCATATTGGTTGGGGTTATGGTGAAGGTGCTGGCAGTGATGCCAATAAAGGAGATGGTGATGCAGTTGTTGGCTTTAGTGTAAACTGTCAAAAATGGAGATATTTTTCCTCGCATCTCTAATTTTGTTCCCCTCTCTTCTTTAAGCAAAATTTGTTGATGTTGTGAAGGTTGTGGTGCTTGTGTTGTCAGTGGGGTGTTTATGATATGAAAGGCAGTTCATTGGCAAATTGTGATTGGCGCATTTAGTGGTGGAGCTAGCTTTGGCAATGGGGTAATGGTAGTCTGGTAGTGATGGTTCGGAATTCAAGGCAATCATGTACTCGAGGTAAGTTTTGTCCATAGCCTGAACCATGTACAAAAGTAGGATTTCAGCACCTGCTTCGGGAAAATCATGCATGCTCTAATGGGTCCAAAAAGTTGTTCATCTCTGAATTATATCCTCTTGTGGGATTTTTCCGAATTGTGATGCCTGTTCCTGAATAAATCCAGATTTCTCAGAAGGTGTTGGAAATGTGAGAAGACATTGGAGGTCAGATTTGTGGTGAATGCAATGTAGAAACAACCACCAAAAGGTTGAATAGGAAAAGTTTTAGGAAATCATTCTTGCTTGGACAGTCCTGTAAATTTGGGAAAACCAACTCTAAAGTGATGTGGTTTTGGTGGTGGCAGCAAGGCAAAAAATTCTCCACTCAGCTTATCAAAGGAATAAAAAATAGGTTTCAAAGGAAAAAATTGGACCCTACTTTTGTGCTTGAAGGGATGCAGTCATGCAGCTGTTCTGCTTGAATATGCTTGTTGTGTCTTCCTTTTTGGTTCCCAAACGTTAGGAAAAAAATAAATTGGAGCTGTGGTGGCAGTTATTTGTTGGTTTTGCAGTTCAGTTGTAAAGTAAGGAGAAAGTGACGATCAAGTCTAGGGTAGTGGTGCGATTTACTGAGTCGTTTGGCTGCAACAATGATGTGTGATGTTGGTGGCTGGTGTCTGGTAAAAAAGAAAGCTATGATGGCATAATGGGGATGGTGTTTTGGCGTGGTCGAGACAATTGTAGATGTGTATGCAGTGGTATGGAAATGATACGAAACTTGGTGTTTCGTCAAATTCCAAACCAAGTCTTGAATCCTTTTTGCCTGGAATTTAATCAATTAGTATCCTTTCTAACCAAATATTATGTCTTCAATGTTCGTTGCATCTATTGGTATTCCTTGTATGCGATCAATCACCTTGGTATATTTTCTCTTATCTCTAGTTGGTGTTACCCTAGGTCACATAATTCAGCAGCCTAGGGCCACGAGCTGCAGATTTATTTAATTGAATTCGGGCATTAACAACCTGCTTCATTTAACCAATAATCAAAGGCTCGTAACCAAATCTGTATGATTATGCATAAATGTGGTCTTCTGGCATGCTAGTCAATGCAACCTGCACATTGAGAGCGATTGAATCATGCTATTGGAATTTTAAAAATGCATAAGCAGCATAACATTTCAACCATGTGATTATCAGGTGAAGAACCCGTTACCTCCCACACAAGTGAACAAGTAAACTACCAATTCATCTCCTGTTAGACAAGATATATATGGTTATCTGCATTAAAAAGTTACTTTTAATTGAAATCGCAAGTATTTTAATTTGTAAGATTAATAAATTACATGATGTAGACTCGATTTTGTGGCTTAGCTGTTGCCCCTACCATTTCATGAGTGTTTCGTTTGTACTATGTCTCTCCTCGTCGTAGAACAGATCCTCCTTTAAATCCTCATTGCACCTATTCTCATTTTATTAATGTCTCTTGGTTGCCTGACATTTCGTCCTGTATATTACCACTGGCCCTATAGATGTTTTGGGCAATTTTCCTTCCAATAATCTGATTCTATGGATTACATCATGTACAACGCCTTCCAGCCTAGAAAACAAAAACGTTCATGCCATGGTTAGGAATCTTCACTTATTTGCTATTAGTACTTTTATTGTAGCTCAAAGCTTATCTCCTTTGGTCTATCCTACTAAACTAGGAATTCACTTGTTCCTGCAAGTGATCTGATTGTATTCCCAACTCTATTTATGCCCCTTATAATAGCTGTATCATAACTAAATTCTATGGAAGAAACTAAATGTTGAGAATTTTTTCTTGACTCGGTGTTCTGTTGTGCGCATTCAACCTCCTTTTTAGAGGTTATACTAGGATATCTTTTCTGTCAGAGATATTACTCGAGTAGTAACTGAAAGATAATAACTAGGAGGGGTGCAAGGCTTTGTTTGAATAGGGACCTTTGATTATCCACACCTTCTTGGTCTGGTTGAATAGTTGTTCCCTCGTCGAATAGCTAGTTTCCAAATCAAATTAGAGGTTGTCAAGCTTGAAAAAAGTTGAGCACGGGGCATGGGCCATGGAGAATCCCGAAGAAAAATGGGGGAGGAATCTTTAGACACCCTTGGTTGCATGTGATTCATATACGTAGTTGGCATGACATGCCATGAATTTTAAAAGACCATTGAGTTCATCATAGTCTTCATTCTTGTCATTCTTAAAGTTATTAGTTGGGGATGTAGAGATTGACTCACCTTTCCTATTATGTCGTGCAGGCAAGGATATGAGAATAATTGTCTTCGGCTTTCGCCCACGGACAAAGCAGGTCAATTGTTATCATTGGAACTTTAATTGTTAATTTTGATGCATACGTTATATCAATGAGATGGTGTAGGCTGATGAGGTTGACTTGAACCGTTTTTTCGATTAGTATAATATCTTGATTATTGACTTTTGGTTTTGGTTTTTGATTTGTGATGAATCTGTAACCACATAGACCCCCTATTTGGACAAAAAATAGTTGTATTTGGACAAAAAGTAGTAATGTTTGTTACACGGCCTAGGAGAACTCAGTCCCAAAAGCTAGCTATTGAAGTGAGGGTGCCCTTGCTCATGCTTGTACACTTTGTATTAGTTTGGACCTAGGCAATGTGGGACTTCGCTTCAAAACCTCCTTCATGCGTAGGGTGCGTACTTGGCAGCACGTGCCACATGCAGGCAAGAGACACACCCGAGGCGATGCAGGACTTTGTTTCACAGTGTTAACATCATCTATAGCAGGGTTTTTTTTGTGAGAAAAACGAGGAAGAAAAGCTTGCATAAGCTCACAACTACAACCTCGTCTTAGTAACACCAGTCACCTCCTTTAGCTGTATAAATCAGGGAACTCTTGACGAGAGAGAGATCCAAAACTTTTTATATGACACGTAGAGAGGCCCCAGATATGTCCATCTGAAATTAGTATTGCCCCCCACAAGTGGAAGTAGAAAAGAAAGCATGGATGTTCTGTCTTAACTACAACATACACATGTAACTTGCTTTAATTTTCTGAAGGTGATTTTTTTCTTATACTGATGTAGACATGCATATTACTTTTTCTCAATGGTCTAATTATAGTGATAACTTAAAGATGAATTACAAAACCCTAGGATAGTTATTTAGCGGTTGGAATTTGTTTGACCTAGTCAACCAGTAAAGCACTTGTAAATGGCCTGAACAGTTGGTAGTTAAAAAGTACCTATATAAGGAATTGTAAGGCAGTTTGAAGCTTATTTTTGAAGACATGCATTCTTTGAAACTCTGTATTCTGTGAAATTTTTTATCACTTCTCACTCTGACTCAGTGACTCGTATAACTTGGTGCGTTATGAATGCAAATGTGTATTTTCTCCGACACTCCTTTCAAAAGCATCAAACTTCATCTAATTTTGTCACAATTCAATGATCGTTGTAGATGCCTGCACTGGAAATGTTTCATAATGATTAATTGTTTGTCTTTACTCTTTAGATGTTAGATAGTCCAATGTTTGTGCCGCTTATTGCTGCCTGTATGTGGTGGAACTGATGTGGTAAAATTCTAAACTTGACAGAGACGTGCTGTATTTGATGCATTGGTGAGGTGTACAAGGCCTGTAAGACTCTGGGATCTCTATGCCGTCAGTTCTCGTCCTCCGAGATTCAGTAACATCAACCCAACTGTGCGGTTACTAAATGAGTACTTTAGGCTCCTTGGAATGGTTTCTTGTAACGCATCAACTAGCAGTATTGAAGATGGGTCCTACACAGTGTCTAATGAATGGTGGAGAATTAGTGCAGTGAATTCAACTTATACAATGTGCCCTACTTATCCGTTTGCCTTGCTTGTCCCCAAATGCATTAGGTGAGGCATTTGGAAATCCTTACTTTTTGTTTTCACTTGCAAATGTCTAAACGCTATGAAAATACTCATCTCTATCTAGATTCGTCTGCTTAATAATGCTTTGTTGGCCACTTATGTTAGTGATGAAGAAGTGCTCCAGGCTTCCACATTCCGTGCCCGGTGTCGATTGCCTGTGATTTCATGGTGTCATCCAGGTATTAATTGGAGTCAAATGGTTAATGGCCCTTGCTTGTACTAACCTTCATGCTGATGGGTTTATGTTTTGTTGCAGGAAACGGAGCTGTTCTCGCACGGTCATCCCAACCTCTAGTTGGTCTCATGATGAATATGAGGAGGTAATGCTGTGTTCTAGTTAAAAAAACTTCCTTTTGTTAAATGAATTCTCAGCTGAACGCCTGGGCAGATTGATTTATTTTCTTACATGCACTATGAATGGGCCTTAATCTATTTCTATTCGTTTTTATGCAGCAATGCTGATGAAAAACTAGTTGCTTCACTTTGCACTCACCTTGCTGGTCCAAAGCAGCCACGGAGGCAAACCTCTGTTTTCTCTTTTTACTTTCTTCTTTGCTACACCTTGCTTTGTCCTCTGTTTTGTTCTTTCTTCGGCATACATTTTTGTCTTTTTTGTTGTTTCTTTCATGTTTTCCTTTGTTCTTTTCTTTTTAAAGTTGATTATCTTACCTCATTATATTTGTCACTCAAGGTTTTATTGCTTGCCAAAACTCCCCATTACGACTAAAACTTCCCATTGTGTCCTAGTTGCATTGCAACCAGCTTTGTATGGTCCATGACTCCATGCATAAGCTCCAACAATATTTGGATGTTAAAGTTGCTTCTGCAGTTAGTGATTTTGTGCCTCATGAAGAAAACAAATCTGTGTTATTGTAACCGCAGGCTAAATGTTATAAGGTGGAGTGCCTTAAAATTATCTATAATTGTGGTATTGTGGGCTGAGAAAATGTGATCTTGGTTTTGTAGGAAGCTCTATATAGCAGATGCAAGACCTCGGAAAAATGCCTTGGCAAATGGGGCAATGGGTGGTGGTTCAGAGTCATCTTCTAATTACTTTCAGTCTGAGGTTGGTAAAATAGAGTTGTCGAGTTGCACATCCCCCCTTGAGGATAATAAACTTTTGTAATTTTCTGACCTCACTTAATATTCTTATGTAATTTGTTTCCAGATAGTTTTCTTTGGAATAGACAATATACATGCAATGAGGGATAGTCTTTCTCGGCTTAGAGACTATTTAGATACTCATGGTGCAACTTCATCAGATGGAATGTCGTCATTCTTGGTAATTTTGCATTGTTTATAAAGATGCTACTCCAGTGACTTTTTTACCCATTTCCATATTTCTTAAATGATATTCTTTATAGTAACTGATATTCTATCATAGTACATTATATGAAATATACTCAACCGTGTCCTGTTTGGTCTTGAAAAATATGTGAAGTGCTGATGTAGGGACATGTAGGTAATTACTCCCATCTTTTTTGCTTGAGTCTGAGTTTGAAAGTTTATATATTTTATGCGGGTATGAGTAGCCCCATGGGGGAAACAATACTCTAAGAAGCATCTTGGAGGCACTACTCAGAAAGGCTCGCAATGTCCAGGGCTCGTCTTTGTCTCAGGTTCGAATGGAGAGAGTTAATTCTGTTTCTTGTTCCCCCTTGACGTTGATCATGGTCAAGGCTTAATGTCACGACCCAAATCTGAAGGGATTGAATCTGTGACATGATGAGTTATTTTAGAATCACCACAGGCCTTTGATATCACACATCTATAAAATTTTACTGAAACCCATTGTTTAAAAGAGAAATATCCACCGACAATTCATACATTTGTTTAAAAAGAAAATCTGGCTCATCTGTATTCAATCTCTGATTGGTTACGTTGTCCGGGTTTCATTTTCGGAGAAAAAATATCTAAAAATTCCTGTTAACAATAAAAATCATTTCGAATCTGACTGCAGTATCCGAATTTGAAGGAAAATTTTTGATTGTAGTAATTCAAAGTTAAGATTGAGTTATCACACTAACACCCCCTTTGGATGGTGAGAAAGGAGGAGAAAAGAAAGGGCCCTTTCTCTTCAAATCTCACCATTTTTGGTGAGATTGGGTGTGAAAGGGGAAGGGCCAATCAAAACATTTCTTTTTTTTTACTTTTCTCTCCATTTCTTGCTAAAATGTTCAATCCAAATGAGTAATTTCCTAAGAAACCACAACCCGTTCCTTTATTTTCTCATGAAATCACTCCATCCAAAGGGGCTGTTAGGCTGGTAGTTACGTAGTGTATGCATGACGGAGCCGTACATGTATCCAACATATTAGTTGGGGCAAAGCCTGGACATCCTCGTCATTAAGAAAAGGCTAAACAAAACCTCAAAAGGCTATCTTTGTGCTTGATTTAGATCCGGATGATCCCAACATAATGCCCCATTGAATGCATGTGATATTAATCGGGATTGTTATCTGATAGAAATTCACAGCACTCTGAAGTTGAATTTACCTTCATGGCTTTTCTGTCTAATGCTAGCATGACTAAAATGTTTCTTTGGTCATCGCAGAGACATGGTGGGTGGACTTGGGGTGGAGGTAATCTCAGCAGTATGTCTGCTTCTGTATCAACACTGGGAGACACTGGTTGGTTAATACATGTTCAGAATGTTTTGGCTGGTTCTGCTTGGATTGCAGCACGTATTGCTTTGGAATCAGCATCAGTGCTTGTTCATTGCAGGTCAGAAGTCCTTTTGTCTTCATCTTGTTAACCATACTGATATTTGGATACAAATGGATGCTTGCGATGGGCAAAATTATAGCCATTACTAATATGGAAACTATATGAATTTGTGGTCTAAATATATGGCATGACATTTACATTCTTACCATTATCGTGACTGATTAATATTATTCATGTCTCTCATTTCAAAAAAAATAAATTACATTATTAATATTGCAAAAGACTTTAAGCTATTATGGGGGACGGAGGACCAAACAATGTGCTACAGAATAAGTTGCAGACTTGCAGTCATACCTGTAGTGGCGTTGAGGTGAGGGTGATGAGCATGGTGCATAGCAAACATGCATCATCACATCATTCTTCTTTTCTTTCTTTTTTTTCAGAAGATTTGATAAATCCCCTTTATAATTGTGGAGTTTGAGCACTAACTCCTAAGTCTCCTGAATTTAGGCTATAATATCTCAGACGAGACTTTGTGCATTTAATAGACATGTTTTGACTTTCAAATCCTTGAGAAGGATATGTTGTTTTTTATTTATCTGTGTTTATTAGCCCGTTTGGTTTGAGGATTTTGTGAGATAGGGAACCCTGTTACTTGTTTGTATTGTGAGGAAGGAAACGAAATAGTTAGAAAGGAAGAGAAATGATACAAATGTAAAAGCCTTGTGCCATTTCTCAATAAAATTGGTGAGATTTAATTAGAAACTAATCATCCCTTTTCTTTTCTTACCTTCATTCAACACATACTATATATCAATTCATTGAACGTAGTGAAAGGAGTGCAAACTCGGATACCAATGTTAAGCAATTGACTAGAAACAAAAAACTTGTTTGTTGAGGTGAGAGTTAACCAATGTGGGACAAGTTCGAAGTTTGAACAGTCTTCTCCTCATCTCGCATTTACTTCAACCACTTTTTTGGGGTTCTTAGGGTGAGTTGTTGCCTATAAAGCTGGTATCTCATATATGGAATATCACCCACTTCTACAGTAACTCGGCCCTCGATCGAAGAATTTATAGTTATCGCTTTTTTAACCAAGCGACCCCCCGTAGGGATGGCAATTTACCCCGCCCCAATGGATACCAGAACTCTGCTTTTCCCGAATTGTAGCCGATTGTTTCCTCGTGGGTACGGTTATGGTAGAGGTCAAGGGTTGGGTTGGGTTGGGTTCAGTTATGTTTTAGCTGTTACCTGAACCAAACCGAAGTGATGGAATTACAAATATACCCTTAACACACACAGCACACATATATGTATATACAACCTAGGCCTTTTTTATGTTTAGCTCTGTTTCACACCAGAGTGAAACACGGGTTTTTTGTTCATTGTTTAGTATATGTTGCACTTTTGTCCTTAAGTTACTAAGTAAGATTTTTTAATTCTGTTTAGGTTTAAAATATAACAGTTTTGACCCCGTTTTATGTTATAAAAATTTTATTTTGACCCATGACACATCCTATGTGTGTATCGCGTGTCTGAAAGGTGTCAGACTTAGATTTAAATAATCGGGGATATGTTGAGCCTGTCTGTCCGACACTTCTGGGATATGGATTTGTGGGGCTCGGAGGAGTGTTTGTGCTTCTTAGCTCTTGTGTAGGTGATCTTGGTTCGTGTACTATCTTGTGGTTTTCTTCTACATGAGAAAGGGCATAACGAAAATATGGGTTGATCCCTCTGGATGTTAATCATTGTTGTCATTTAGATATTATTCCCTTTACATGTAAGAAAATGTTCTCTATAAGTATTGGCATGATGCATTCGAGATAACAACCTACAACCTCAAGTCTTTTGTTCTGCTTATTACTTTCACTTCTTTTTAGATTTTTGGTAACTTGGGAATCTGCCTTGATTGGGTCACATTGGACCCACTTGGCATGGTAAACCTATGATCGCCGGAACCCGTTCACAAGACTGGCACACTAGGTAAGATAGAGCTTGCCAATAGGAGTTGAATGGAAGGCCTCTTAGTTTACGATTGATGTGCTTACAAGGTTAAACCTTTTTTTGACAAGGTTAAACCTCAGTTCCAGGATCTTTTTGTCAGACGGACAAATCCATCCCAGAACCTTGCTCATGCACTCCCATCGAGAAAGGAGCGCGTTCTGACCTAGGATAGTACCTCTCAAGGATAAAATCCCGTGAGGAAAAGAGAGGAGTTAATGAGTTATGAAGCAAGAGAGAAAAACATTTACTTCATATCGACAAAATGCTGGGAAAGATTAATTCAAGTTCTTAGTATTAACATAAGATTTACTTACATTTCAGGAAAAAATTGGCAATTAACTCCAATTCTTGGTTGCAAGGAACACCTAAACAATGAGCTTCTATGATTGATAATTTATTAATACGGTGGTTTTGCCAAGCTTGGGATCTATGTAAGACTAAATTAATGGATTTATAATTTCATAATTTTTTCGTAAAAGCTCCCTTGGCACTCCCAAACAAGGAGATTCTATGATCCTTCGCTCCCCCGCCTGCGCTCCAACTCTTGCTTTGTGCAACTAGCCTTAAACTGTTGAGCTACCCTGGCGGGTTGTTCTTTTCATTTGCTTTGAGGTTAATGTGCTAGAGTCATATGAAAGGGCATTTTCTATTTTGTTAAATGGTGTGGTCTTCTACTTTGCAGTGATGGATGGGACAGAACAACTCAATTGATCTCCCTTGCTAATTTGTTGCTAGATCCATATTATCGGACTTTTAAGGGGTTTCAGGTGCGGACCACAGTCTAAAGGATCTTTTCTGTTTTCCCATTTTATATCAAGTCTATGTTTCTTCTCTGCATTCATATTTAAGCTGTGGCTTGTTAGGAGAAAACTAGATGGTTTTCTTTGTGATTGGAGACCATCAATCAAAAGCAGCATGTAGTATTTTCTGTGGCTGTTTGAGACTTGAAATTGGTACTCGTGACAGAAAACTAGCAGGAGTAAAATTCCTGGGATGGTTTGTCTTGGTATGAGGCTGCCATGTTGGATCCGTGATTTAGGATTGCAATCCCTAGTATGCTACTTGTTTTCACTTAATTGGATACAACCTGGGTTGTTTTATTTCTTATTTTTTACAGGCATTAGTGGAAAAGGATTGGCTTGCATTTGGTCATCCATTTGCAGATCGCATGGGGATGCCAACTTCATCTGGAGGTGGTAGCATGCTTTATGAATTATCTAGGCAGTCTTCAACTGGTAGTTTCCCATCATCACCCATGCGTCAATCATCAGGATCATCCACATCTCAAGCTCAAAGTTCTTCTCATGGACAAAATTCGAACAACTATTCTCCCATATTTTTGCAGGTTCGCATATTGTTCGTGTTCTTTCCGTATAAAAATTTATGTATGAAACTGAGAAGTAACCACTACTCTAGAGAATAGTAGCCACTCCCGAGTATCGTTCTGCAGAGACTACATGACTAAATTACGATAAGTTCAATTGGTTCTTAAATTAATTTGAGACAAATGATTTTGGCTTTGTTCGGTTAACCTTTTAGTTTTAGTTTTAATTTAGTTTTCAATCATTACCCTATTTCTTTCTCCAATCATTACCCTATTTTTACAATTAGTACTTTCTCATCTTTCTCTATCTCTCTCCAATCATTACCTCCATCTTCAATCATTACTCTATTTCTCTCTCCACCCATTACCAAAACTAAACTAAACTCCCAACCTAACAAAACCTTTGTTTTTGAACGTATGATTAAAATAAACAAAGTAATCCCTCCCTGCCATTTTGTTGGGCCCTCGCTGGGAAACAAACTATTTAAGGGAACATAATTATTACATTGTACTTTTGTTAACTTTCCAATTTCTCTTGATGGAATGTTTCTGCAAAAGGGGAATGTTGCATTACTGTTTTGGAAACTTTTCAAAATGGACAATATTTCTCGGACATCCCAAAATGGAATACTATACCATCTTTGCGGGGCGGAGGAGTAACAAAGTTGGCGAAGACCTGTTGGAAAGAATTTCTAGGGTTCACTGCCACCACATAACGATATTATGCATAATGATATTATGTACAATTTCTTTTCCTTTATGCAAGTAGTGACATAAGTAATGGCTGTGCACCATGATAAATTACACCACAACGTGCAGAGTACAGCGCCCTTTTCAAAGTTATTTTGGTTTTCTTGATTTTGGGGTAAAGATACCAAAGTAAGACCGAGTGTGGTGAGCATCTAAGTGAGTGTCCACAACGTGCAGTTCATAGGTCGTGCTAAATAATTAGATGGGGTTGTTGGTCCGAACCATTTTATGAGAAGCTTGGAAAAGGACATTAACCGTTACTGAGCTAAACTTCAAATGGCACACATTTGGATGCGGAATGTGTTCAACGTATCCATATGAAAGAGGGTTTATTCCATAACCGCTTTTTCAGACCCAATACCCCCTCCGAGACTCCATACACATAAAAGGAAACGTAAGAGTTCATTTGTGTTACTTGTCTTAAGTGAGAGTTGAATGAGGCAAAATTTAGCTTGATTTAACAGACCAATGTCTAGACCTTGGAGGTAAAAATGTTAGTTGTTTGTATCAGGTACTTGAAGTTCTACTGGATTAAGAAATCTAACCCAGGACCTCTTAGCTGTGTATGTGCAATTTTGTAACTTCAGAAGAGAAGTAATTTGTATGCTTACTTTCCAGCATGTGGGGTTTTTTTAACTAATTTTTTTCACCAAAATGACCATTCTTAGATTATTTTTTTTTGGGTCTGTTTGAGGGGAATGCATGTCTTCCGAATCCAGATTTTGTTTCTTCCGTAATATAGTAGCTAAACAATAAGGGTTGGTATTATTATGTCTGCAGTGGGTTGATTGTGTTTCACAGCTGCTGCGGATGTATCCTTTTGCATTCGAATTCTCCTCGGTATGGTACTTTTCATATCTAATACATATTGTTTGTCTTATGCAAACCTTTACTTGCTGTATGAAAACAGAAGAATTTGGGTTGTTAAATTGTTTTTGGCTACATCATCTTGATTGTGGACTGTTGAGCAACAGCTCATGATTTTTTTTTTATCATCTTGCAGGCTTTTCTGGTGGATTTCTTGGACTGTGTGCTCTCTTGTCGCTTTGGAAACTTCTTGTGCAACAGGTATATATGCCTTCTGTAGCATTGGCTAGGTGAAGTTTGATTCATTGTCATTACTTCCCTTTTAAATTTTGATTACGGCAGGTGAGATACAGTGAGTATAATTGGACTAATCATCGTAAAGCAAAATAAATCTTATTTTGGTCTCCACATAAATGGAGTTTTACCATTACATAACCATATTTATGATGAGAGATTGACGGATGGTCAAATATATTGATCTAAAGATTTTTAACCATGATTGATACTGTTTTTCTTGCCAAACAATGGAGTTCAAAATGTTCATCAAAGGTTATACGAATTAAAATACATGATAGAAAACTTCATTTCCCTTCTTGATTGTACATGGGTTGGGCCCCTTGGCATGTTTTCTTGTGCAATTGTCTAGTTGCTTATCTCTCTCTCTCTCTCTCTCTCTCTCTCTCTCTCTCTCTCTCTCTCACACACACACACACACACACAAACGACTGTCTATTTGTTGCTATGCTCGGATAACAATTAGGTTGGGTGTGATGGTGAGAGGACCATAAATATGCCCTATCTTTTGGATTCTCATTTCGGATGCATCCCGTATCATGAACGAATTTTTCAAGTTAAATTAACCAATCTTATTTTCTCGAGTTCTTATGGTGTGCATTAGTCTTGAACAATTCCGTGTTACCAGCTTGTGGTGTCTGTTACCAAGTAAAATTATTCTAAAATGGACAATGACGTCCCTTATAGTTACTTCTATCCCTCGAGTTAGAGCAATCTACTAAGGTAGCCCAAGGTGGAAGTTTTATATTTGTTTTTTCAGATATGGTTCGCAAGTCAGAACTCATCAATATGGACAACAGATAAATATGAGTATTTCCTCGAGCATTATTTTTGCTTTCTGGAACTCATCTGTCTTCCAGCTTTTCACAAAACACGAGAAGCAAAATCATCCCTTCCTGAATATATCATCGAGTGTATTTGGAATTCCACAAAATCTTGTTGCTTCTTGTTTTGGTGAAAAATGTTAAGAACTTCACCTGGTGTCGAATTCTAATGAAAGGTCCTCAAAGATGATTAAAGTTTGGGAAACAACTATTCCTGAAATTACGGAAGACGAGCTCTTGTGATGGCCTTCATTTAGTCGTCGTGCCTTTACGCAAGGGCTATGGACCTTGTTGGCATCACATTGGAAGCCAACTTGGCCCAGGTGAAACTATATTACCTTTGGACTTTGGTTCTTTGTAATATGCACAATGCATAATGAACATTGTTTATGTTTTCTGAACATATCTTCATGGTAGGCCGTGCTATGTAGTCTGAAGTTCAGTTTTTAGAGGGAGGGAGGGGAAAATTATTTGTAGAACTGGAACTCTCAGCCAGAATATTAGAATAGGTATGTGGCGTATGCCTGCTTTATTACGTGGCAAGGTTTTTTGCTGCATTTCCCTGTTATCTTGCATTCTTTTGAAGTTCCCATAAATTGTCATGGTTTTGTTGATAACTGTAGTTTTAACAAGATAAATGGCTTAGGGAAATGATTTAGAACCTTTACATATGTTGTGTATTTGATAGTCGATTAGGAACTAGGAAGATTATCTGTCCACATTACTTAAAATCTACATCTTGTTTTGCATTTAGGAACTCATAGTGCAATATTGAACATACAAGGGAGGATGTTCAAATATGTTCTCGACTTCTATGAAACGATATAAGTACCTTTTCTGAATGCTTGGTTGTTTAAATTTCAGTGAGAAGGAAAGACAGCAATCTGACATTTTTGATACAAGTGGATGCTTATGGATGTATTTGGCTGATCTGCGAGCTTCAGAGGGAAGTTCTCAAGTACACTATAACCTCTTTTATGAGCCATCAAAACATGAAGGACCACTATTGCCGCCTGCAGCAGCTTTAGCCCCAACTCTATGGCCCCAATTCCATCTTCGATGGGCCTGTCCTTCAGAAGCCCAATCAGGGGAGGTTGAAGCTCAATGTAGGAGCCTCGCTAAGAAATTCTCCGAACTGCAAAAGGTAATAATGACTTAGCATTTCATGGTGTCTTCTGCCTGCTATATGCCATCTTCTCCCTTCCTTTCTGATTATTAGCAATAATGTCCTCCTGACTCCATTGCTTATGACTATGGATGACCATGTGTGTGATTATTGACCCATGGCATTAAGGGAATGCCACCTGATTCAAAAATGGCCACCACGGAAAGCAATACACGCTGCCGAGGGCGGCTAAAGAGTTCAATTCTCTACTAAGTCAAAGAATTTGATCCAAGGATTGCACTCCCTCAACTAAGTCAAAGAATTTGATCCAAGGATTGCACTCCATCTGTTATTATAATAAATGTCATCCTGAGTTTTGAGTTTTTTTGTCTACACGGAGTGGGTACAAACACAAAGTAGGTTAGGATCAAAGAAGGAGAACACAGAATATATTATAGAAACACTGGCTTGTATTAACTTCAGTAACTTGGTTTTTTACAAGAGGCGGAACCCTCCTTTTATAGGCGCATGGAGGGAATACTGACACTGGTGATTACATCATCAGTTACTTCATACAAACAGTACCTATACATAATTAGACATTACTGTTTTGCCACACATAATTGGTACATGCCATTTATTGCCGTAGGCTTTCTCACTCCCTATTTCAAACTAGAGTACATACAACTTTACACATCACCTAATAAACATATACGCACCCATTTGACCAATGTTCTAAATGGCGCTTGGCGCTAGTAGGGCGGAGACCCACCTCCAAGCGCCAAGCCGCCTAGGCGGCGCCAAGCAATTCGGCGGATTTTTTTTTTTTTAACAAACCATTATCCAATCAAACTATATTCCATCTATCCATAATGCAAGTTCAAACTTCAAAATACAAACCCAAATAAAATTAAGTAGTAGCAACTAGAAAATAAGTTGAATAAGACAATAAGTAGTAGGGCTTCGCTCACCTCCCTTGTATTACTTTTATATATATATATTTTTTAGGCCTCCAAAGACGCCGACACCGCCGCCAAGGACGCCTAGGCGGCCGCCAAGCCCGCCAAGGCCGCCAAGCACCACCGCCACACCTCCTGGGCGCCAAATCAAACGCCAAGGGCTATTGGCGTGGCGGCAAGGCACCTCCAAGCGCCTAGGCGGCGCCTAGGCGGCCTTGGCGGCCGCCATTTAGAACAGAGCATTTGACTACTTCTACCATATTTACTACAACGTACCATCTAAACAGTACACACCAATAATATGATACAACAACAAACAGTAAACTCATATAATTTTACCACCTTCCGGAAAAGAGGACAATACCACCATACTTTATATGGTTGTCACTCTGGGTCAAAAGATAGCGAATATTTTGGCGCCACTCTTCTGGATATTTTTCTCTTAGCTTAGTTTTCTCTGAATTCTGGGTTGACACCCTTAATTTATACAAACTAGACCTGTATAACTTTTGCATTCGTGTTTGTTGCAATCTAACAGGTTCATGAAATGGAACATAAAATGTTGTTAAGGCTCCGTTTGTTTTAGTATAAGATGTCTTACCATGAAAATAAAATTTCTGGAAAATGTTTTTGCATAAAATGGTTATGGTACTTTTTCCCAATAATTGTTTTTCTTCTGGGTTGCTCGCAAATGCTAACAGGCAAAAGAGGCAGCGGAAATGAAGGCTAAAGAAATTGCTGCTACAACAGAGTCCTTGAGCGCAGCATTGCAAAATGAGAAACAAATCAGCAGCTCAGCGATGAATTTGGCCAAAAGGGCAACAAAGGAAAGTGCAGCAATAAAGCGAGCAATACAGTCACTGGGATGCAAGGTTCACTTCTCCGGCAGCGGTGATTGTACTGTCAACATTGAGAGCAACCAAACCGAGATACCACACAAACTTATTCAATCTCCTTCGAAAAGGGAATCAGATGGCAACATGATGCAGAATGATGACAAATCGGATCTTTCCGTTTCTATTACGGTTATTGATGAGGTGGATTCCAATAATCCAATTAGTAAGGTTTGTGAATCGTTATGCCGATTACGCACTCGAGACGGAGGGTGTCGGTGGCCCGATGCTGGTTGTGCTCAATTGGGAAGTCAGTTTGTTGGACTCAAAGCGAACTTTGATGCGTTTGATCGTCTTTCTATTTACGACAG
>BPLS01028073.1:0-10099 GCA_019656275.1 Rhododendron kiyosumense
TATATATATATATATATATATATAATCCCCTTCTTATAAGGACTACCTTATTTTAATAAAATGCGGACCTCCCTTTCCTGATCGAATTTCGATGATCCGAGCCGCCCAATGTGTTTAGAATGTGATTTTAAGGGTATCCACGAGAAATCAGCAAAAAAAAAAGACCGGGAAGGGCTTCATTCGAGCAGTTTTTGTTTGTTTTTTATCTAACAGTTCAAATAAAAATTGCTCAAATCAAGCCCTTCCCAGTCTTTTTTTTTTACCGATTTCTCGTGGGTACCCTTAAAATCACGTTCTGAACACATTGAGTGGCTCGAATCATTGAAATCCGATTAGGAAAGCGAGAAATGGGGAGGTCCGCACATAAGGTCCTCATTTTAAGGTCCTTACTTGAAGATTCTGTATATACATATCAGGCCGGTTCCGGGAACAACTAATAAGACACCTAAAAAAAACACCTCATAGTTCCTGATCAAATTTCGATGATCCAAGCCGCTCAATGTGTTCAGAACGTGATTTTAAGGATACCTGCGAGAAATCGGCAAAAAAAAGACCGGAAATGGCTTCATCCGAACAGTTTTTATTTGAATTGAGTCGCTCGGATCATCAAAATTTGGTCGGGAAAGGGGCGTCCTTACCGTAAGGGTGCTCTTACCTTGTTAAGGTAAGGACCTCCCCTTTTCAAATCAAATTTTGATGATCCAAGCTACTCAATGTCTCCATAATGTGATTTTTAAAGGTACCGGCGGGAAATCGGTAAAAAAAAAAGACCAGGAAGTGCTTCATTCGAGCAGTTTGTTTGTTTTTTATCGAACGGTTCAAATAAAAACTACTCAGATGAAGTCTTTCCCGATCTTCTTTTTTTGCTGATTTCTTAAGGGTACCCTTGAAATCACGTTCTGATCACATTGAGCGGCTCGGATCATTGAAATTCATTCGGGAAGGGGGAGAAAATGGGAGGTTCGCAACTTAATACGACAAGGGAGCCCTTACTCGAAATATATATACAGTCCGGTTCCTATCCACACCTCTTACCGTCTGCACCTCCCCTTTTCCGGTCGAATTTCGATGATCCGAGCCACTCAATGTATTCAGAATGTGATTTTAAGGGTACCCGGCAAAAAAAAAACACCGGGAAGGGTTTGATCTGAGCAATTTTTTATTGAATCGTTCAATAAAATACAAATAAAAACTGTTCGGATGAAGCCCTTCCCAAAAAAAAATTTTCCGATTTCTTGCGAGTACCCTTAAAATCACGTTTTGATCACATTGAGCGGCTCAGATCATCGAAATTAGATCGGAAAAGAGGAGGTGCAAACGGGGAGAGGTGTGGACTTGAACCGGACTCTCTCTATATATATATAGAGAGAGAGTATCAGATATTTTTGGATAATTGAAAACAAGTATCCGGACATATATGAAATTAAGATTGCTTCATTTCTTGAAGAATAGTTGAGTAAAATTGTTCGGAATAATGAAAATGAGAGATTTGTAGCACTTAACTTACTTTCTAGAGAGGCATTTATAGCTTTTTTAACATCTCTATAGTGTCACATACACATTCCATAAAATCGAACTTCGATAATTATACAAGTAACCAAGTAGAATTGTGAACAACAATATTTCACACGAAAAGTACATTAGTTTTATCTCTCTTCTTGCTGTTATGGGCAATACAATGCTAAAAACATATTACAAAATTCCTTTTACTAATGTTTTCTAGCCGGTACCCGTATCTAGTTCTTTTGGATTTTCCTGTATCGCCGTTTTCGTATCGTGTTGTGTTTTTAGCCATGGTTCATAGGGTGAGCATTACTCTCATTCATAATTTTGGTTAAACTGGAGTTTCAAGGACTTTAATTGAAAATTTACCCAACGTTCTGACCTATAAAAAACAAGGGAGGTTGAACAAAATCTAACTCCAACACCTGCTTTACTCCATAATTAAAAAATATGACAACAGGGAATCCAAAGACACGCTCTCTCCTGTTCTACATTTTTAAATCATGCAGATAACGCCATCTACCGAATATTTACAACGAAAATAGCCCATGCCCCTCACACCACTACCCAACACTCCCACGCTTGAATTGGAAGGAAAAAAAATCATTTAGAGACGGTTAAGATTGAACTGAATATTACAATAGGCATTCTTTAGCTTTTAGTAAACTTATTTTTTAATTTGTTTTAAGAAATTTTGACATTAACCCTTCATGATCATATTAGTGAAAAAAAAAACAGAAAAGATAAACAAAAGAATAATAGAAGTATTTTTATTCGAAATAATCGTCTTCCGTTCAATTGGTTAAAGGAAAATGTTTTCACACACTATTTTACAATCTACACCCCGTTTTTTGTCTTTATCCTCATGAATTTACAATATTAGCCTTGAATGTGTGCAAAAGTATATTGAAAAAAGGACAACATAGTAATTTAATATGGATAAAGACAAAAAAGAGGTGTGAATTGTAAAAAGGAGTGAAAATCACTTACCTTTGTTAAAAGGGAAATAATTAATGCAAACAGAACAAAAAATCATAAAGGAAAAAAGAAAACCCCTTTTGTATCCGTTAAAATTGGAGTCCTTATTACAAAATCAGCCTCCAGCCTCCAGATGTGTTTCAAAAAAGGAGTTTTGGAAAACAATCATTCTACAACCACAATACAATACCTACACAAACCTATTCACTTTCACATAGGCAGTGGCAGAGCTATGTTGAGGCCCAGGGCGGCCCGCGGCACCCCGAGCTCTTGAGTTTTAAATTTTATTTTGTATATACCTAATTTTTAATATTATTGATAATCATTCGTGTATAGTTATTTATTATCTCAATAATTTTGGTTTGATGTGATAAAAAATCGGTTATTTTACATTCTCATTTCTCAATTTCGTTCAAAAATACTCCATCCATTCTAAATTGATGGTCATGTTCGGTCTCTAATACAATTTTTAAATTGTTAATATCTTTTAATATACAATGCCTTTAAAGATTATAAAAATTTTTTATAGTACAACTAATTGAGATATATCATATACCATATAAGATTCATATTGCATACAAAATTCATTATAGATGGAAAGATATTAACAATTTAAAATTGTATTGGAGAACGAATAGAACTATTAATTTGAGACTCACCCAAAAATACGAGCGTATGTTTAAAGTGTTTTTTGTGTGTGTGTGTGTTTGTGTGTGTGTGCGCGTGCGCGCGTGTGGGGGGGGGGGGGGGGGGGGCGGGGGTCGGGTTGTTGTGTGTATAATTGTTTGGAAAATGGGCTGAACTTTTTTTGAATACTGCAAAAGGGGAACATGTTCACTGCTCACGAGAAAAACCCAAATGCTAGGCTCTGGGAAAACGAGCTGAACATTTATAAAATCGTTTACAGAAAAAGAGGAAAATATTTTCACGAGAATTCCAGGTGCTCGGGAATCGGAGTACGGACTGAGGTTTCTGAGCAGTAAACAGAGAGAGAGAGAGAGAGAGAGAGAGACGAAATGACAGACTGTAAAAACATTTGCAGAGTAAAGCGAGCTGAGTTCAATCTAGGAGATAGGCAGGTCGTGAAAATGACAGTACTGTCCCTAATAAATGAGGAATTTCACGAAGCTGAACGCGTCGATGGAATGGAATTGAGTTAAACTAGGAGGGGTATTACCGTCCAATAGGACGAGCTAATAGAAGAGAATCTTGCGTTCCTTTCGCAATTTCTTTTATCCTAATGATTCTGAAAGTGGAATCTTCGTGTTTCGTGCGTTCAATGAAAAATCAAAGTCGGAGGTGATTTATCGTACGCCGGGAAGGACGAGCTACCCAGACAATCTTAGCCGTCGATTAGAAACAACAACTAATGATCTAGAAATGAAATGAGGAACCCAGACCGATGCATCCATTGTGCCAGCACACGCTGACAAATGCGGCGTACGTTAGCACCCAAAAAAAAAAATCTGTACATGATTTTTTTTTAATTTCTAAAAATTTCTCTGCATAAAATTAAAGATCTTATCTTTTTATGCCCAAAAAAAACACAATTATGAACTGAAAGTCCTCAATTTTTATATCCGTGAATTGCACTTTTTTCGTAAGGAAATATCAAAATGGGACGAAGGGAGTAAGATTCTTTCTCGGTGACATTCAACTAGAAAAATCCAAACGGAATTCAAATGGTGAACAATACACCTGACGGGTGGGGCGCACGTTATCAAACACGTCACAGCGCAGGTTAGCAGCTGGACTGTCTGATTTCCAATGGTTGAAAAAAAAAAAAACAAACAGATCTCCTCAGTCGATAAGCTAAAGATGCTAATTATTGTTCACTTTTTTCCTCCTAGAAAATTCAACGGGAAAAACCAATTAAGAATTCAGATCTACCATCACCACCGGCGCATTTCATCATCAATAAGAAGCAGAAGCAGAGAGAGAGAGAAATAGATTTCGCGTAGTGTAAGTACCTTTCTGTAGGTGGTGCCATCTTCTTCGACGATCCAACCAGCTTCCCTGCACAGAGCCTTCAACACCTCGTTGTTGTCGCAGTGCTTAGGAAGCTGGTAGTTCCCGTACATCCTCAACCCGGCGTAGATCTTGGCCGCGATCGCCCGCCGCCGCCTCTCTCTCCTCTTGTTGTTCTCCCTCTCCTTCCATGTCGGAAGCCGCGACGACCCCGACGTCATACCCACCCTATCCCACAATTTCCGAATATTCCGGCGACGGACGGAGAACTTTTTTGTGTAGTCGGGGAGAGAGAGAGAGAGATGGGGGGTTTAGTTGTGTAGGGGTCAAATAAATGAAGTGGTTCGAGAAGAAGAAGATGATGATGAGCTAAAAATACAGAGGTGGGTTGCGTTTTGCCCCTCGACGACGGTGTATTTACGAGAGAGCCATTGGATACATTTTTTCGGATGTAGTCCTGCAATTGCGGGTCCTTGCACGTGTTCAGTCTTTTTAAAGTGCAAGTCGGGCTTCGGGATTGTTACTGGAACGAAAGTCCGTGTGGCGAGAACGACATCGTTTTCATTCGTTGTTGGCCGGGTTTAAATTAAGCCTCTGCATGGTGATAAGATTTTCGGTGTCACGTGGGTATCACGTAGTGTCCGTTCGGCACATCCGAACCGTCTATTGCCATTTTGGATGGTTCGAATTTGGAGAGAGAAAATGGTAGGATGAGAGGAAATAAATGGTTTCAATTTGTGCCGTTTAAAAATGCATTGAACGGCTCAAATATGTCGAGTGAGCACCATGTGGGTGTGGATATACCCACCCGTCACCGAAAATTTCTCTTGCATGGTTTCTCTCTCTCTCAAATATAAGGCCCTAATTGGATGGTTTACTCCTAACGTGTAATAACTCTGAATTTTATGGAATAAAAAGTTATTTTTATTATTCGAGTTATTTAATTTTAATTGCTTGAAATTCGTAAATTCTTGAAATTTGCCATAATTGCACTTTGGTCCCTCAAGTTTCAATTCTTTCGCTTTAGTCCTACTTAGCAAGCCTAGTTAGCATCTAACTATCTTGTTAGAGTAACTAAACCGAAAAGTTCCCTAGCCTTGGCAAAATGACCGTTTTGCCCCTCTTTGGAACTTTTGAACCTTTTGGACCCTAGACTTTATATTTTGATATTCATTTTCTTTTAATCAATTTGAATTATTTTCTTTGACCATTGGACAATAATGGTTAGGGGGATTATTATCCATTGGGTAATATAATCCCAATTGTTTATATTAAAGAGTAAACTTACTTTATGGTACTTTTAAATTTCTATATTATTTTCTTTGGCCTAATAACTATTATCCATGGGATAATAGATGTTAGGGGGAGTATTATCCATTGGACAAAAAGGGTTAATCTTCCTAAGTACCATTAGATCATTTAATTAATTACTTTCCTTAATTTGGGGAAAAGTACTATTACTTTAATCAAAAGTAAATAGTGACTAAAGTACCCTTTAATTATTCTTTAATGGGATTTTCCTACTTTTATATATATATATACATGTGTATATATGTATTGTACATAGGAGGATTTTTCTATTGTCTATTGTACCCTAGTATTTAATTAGTTGGTAGGAGTAAATCCTAGCCTTTATTCTCCTTGGATATCAAAGTACCAAAGAACCCTATTGTTTATTTGGATTTTCTTACATTGTATGACATATATATATATACATATATATGCTTGTACCATGCAAGAGAAGAGAGAGAGAGAGAGAGAGAGAGAGAGAGAGAGAGAGAGAGAACCCGAGAGAGAGAGAGAGAGGCCGAGAGAGAGAGAGAAGGGAGAGAGGAGAGAGAGGAAGGAGAGAGGAAGGGAGATTTGATTTGGCTTTGGTTTGATTTGTGATGTGTACTTCAAATCCTTGCAAATTTACTTCTTTCAATTCAAATCCTTACACCTTTGTACTCCCATATATTCACCTAGCAAGCTTCCTATGATGCAGTAGGTTTAAGGGTGTGTATGTCTTTTTAGTCCTTTGTAATAGATGGGTCTATAAATAGGAGTCTATAGTGCTCATTAGGTAGCTTTTTATCATTTTGAACAAATATTATCAAGAGCTAGTCTCTTTTGTATCCCATTTGGGAGTTTCTCTCTCTACATTATCTATGGGTATCTTTGGTTGCATCATTTGGTATCAGAGCTTCTAGGCTCGATCCCCACCGTTCATCTCGCCGGAGACTTCACCGGAAACCTAAACCTCGCCGGAAATCTCGCCGGAACCCTAAAACGGTGCCGGAAAATCTCGCCGGAGCCCCCAAAATCACTCCAAATCCTCAGATCTATCCAATCCAACACCCTATACTTCGATTTCAACCCTATTTAGCCCTGAATCGAACCCAAAACCCTTCAGATCTGACCTGTTCGAACTTGTATTACCCATTTCGGCACTGTTTGGACCTATTTGAACAAGACCCAGCCTTGTTCGAGCTCAAATCTGCCATTTCGGAACTCAAATCGAAGTTTCAAACCCAGATCTGCCTGTTTCGGCCATTTCGGAGCTGCTACAGTGATTTCGGAACTGCTACAGTGATTTCGGAACAGCTACAGTGATTTCGGAACAGCTACAGTGATTTCGAGCACAGCTACAGTGATTTCGAGACTGCTACAGTGATTTCGGAGCTTGCTACAGTGATTTCAAGTCAGATCCGTGGGTTTTGAGAGTTTTCGGACTGATTTTTGCTGATTTCGGACAAGATCTAAGGTGGGTAAGTATCGATTCCTTATTTTCTTGCTGGGTTGTTGCTAGATTGCTCCGTAGTTGTCGATTTGAGTATGATTATTGGTGATTAAGTGTTTTTGGGGTTATTCTGTTGAAATTGGTGGCTGAGTTGACTGGGTTTTCAATATTTGGGTTGATTTGCTTGTTTGGAGTTGATTACTGGTGTTGTAATGGCTTATCGGGCTAGAGGTAGAAGAGGTAAAGGCTTGGTGGTGAATAATGGTGTTGGAATTGATAACTTTGGCAACCAAAATCGTTATAGGAATGAGATTGAAGAATTGAGTACACAAATTGCTACCTTAAACGATAAGGTGCAATTGTTGATGTTGAAAAGACAAGTTGCTACCTTAATTACGAAGGTGCATCGTTTACTACCACGTAGAGGTATTGATAATTCTCATAGTCAATTTAAGGCTAGTTTTAACTATAAGGAGGAGAGCAACATTGATGTTGACCTTGTTGAATCTTATGGAAAGTTTAATCTAAACGAGATTGAGGAGGATGTTAGCCTCAATTCGGATGAGTTTAAAGGGGGGAAGGAACTTGGTTATTTCGATGATTTTCCTATCTATGATCAATATCCTAGTGAAGACCTTAAAGGTGTTCTTCAATATGATTGCGTCTTTGAGATTGAAGATGAGTTTGGAGATTTCTCCATCTTTGATGAGTCTCCAAATGAAGATGTTGGAGGTGAATTTGAAAGAGTTTTCATACTTGACGAGTCTTCATTGGGGGATATTGATGTGGAAGACGTTCCCATCTATGATGAGTATCCAAGTGAGGATATTGATGGTCATGAAGATGGACTTGAAGATGTTGGAAGCTCCAATGAAGAACAAGAAATGCCCATTCTTATTAGCAATGAAGAAGGGCATGGAGAAAATGTTGCATTGTGTGTGCTACCCAAGTCAAATGAGTTTGCTTTCGAAGTCCTGGCGGGTGTAGAGGACTTCATAGAGCCAAAATTTGATGTTTGTTCTCCAAACCTGTCTCTTGGATTGTCTTTGGTCCAAGATGTGCAAGTTTGTGATGTTGTGGTGCCCGAACAACTTCTAAAGTGGCCGAGAGAGAGAAGAAACGATTTGGGACATCTTGAAGATCCTTTGGGAATGGTGTTCACACGAGAAAGTCTTGGGTATGATCTTGGACATGTGGTGAAGTTGAATTTTCTCTATGCGAAGGTTGATGATTCTTGTGACGTTTTGGAACCAAGTGTAATCACCTATGTTGAGAAAGTGTTGAGCCTTCAGAGGTATGGCAAGTGGGTGATTTCTTGGCACATAAGCAAGGACGCGGTGGATGTACACAAACGAATGCTCGTATTGAAGATGGGTTATTGCATGAGGGTGACGTGAATTAAGGAAATGCAGTCACATGCCTAATTCGAAGCTGCATAATAAATAGTTTTATAGTTCTATATTTTCTTTATTTAGTTGTCTTGAGTCTTGTGTCCAACTTGAGAACAAGTTTTTTTTAAAGAGGGTGAGTCTGATGCAGTAGGTTTAAGGGTGTGTATGTCTTTTTAGTCCTTTGTAATAGATGGGTCTATAAATAGGAGTCTATAGTGCTCATTAGGTAGCTTTTTATCATTTTGAACAAATATTATCAAGAGCTAGTCTCTTTTGTATCCCATTTGGGAGTTTCTCTCTCTACATTATCTATGGGTATCTTTGGTTGCATCATCCTAACCCTTGGATGGTGTACAATTCTCATCTCAACCCTCCAATTGGATGCAAAATCTCTCCAAGGTACACCATAGCCTTACAAGCTAGGATTTCTCTTTGATTTTCCATTGATATTTCCATTTAAGTTGGAATTTTCCTAACCCTTGGATGGTGTCCAATTCTCATCTCAACCCTCCAATTGGATGCAAGATCTCTCCAAGGTACACCATAGCCTTACAAGCTAGGATTTTCCTTTGATTTTCCATTGATATTTCCATTTAAGTTGGAATTTTCCTAACCCTTGGATTGTGTACCAATCTCATCTCATCCTTCCATTTTGATTCAAGAATCCAACCTAGTACTAACCTAGCCATGCAAGCCTAGGATTTTTCCTTGATTCATGCTTCAAAGTTGGATTTGTTTTGATTTAAAATTGGGGAAAGAAGAGAGAGAGAGGGGCCGGCCTTGAGAGAGAGGGGGCACCCCTTGGCCTATAAATAGAAGCTCATTCCTTCTTTGAAAATCACACCTCAAAGCAATTGCTCCTCCTTCTCTCTAGAAATTCCAAGTTCTTAGTTTTTAGTTCAAGTTTCTCTTTGTTCTTTGTGAGTTCTTGAGTGAAACCCCCGAGCCGCTTCCAAAACCACCCGACGGCTCTAAAAGTAGAGTAGTAGTAGTTAGTTAGGTTGTTTCTAGGAAAAGTTTCCAAAACTTTTCCTTTCGAAGCAAACGGAGCGCCGTTACGCTGCCGGATTTCACCCGACGACCAAAGTCACCGCCAAGAAGAACGGTAGTGAATCTTATCTATTTTGTAGTTAATTCTAACTATTTTCTATCTAATTAGTAGTAATCTTTACTAATTTCAAAAGCTTACTTGATTTTGTAAAGAAGTTGTGATCATACTTTAAAAGTGACTTTGTTTGTTGTTTGAAAAGTAAAAATGCATGTTTATGTTATTTTTGGTATTCAAGCATGCTACGTGGTTTAGATGTTGTTATTATACTATTTCGGAGTTGGAATAATGCTTGTTGGTTGTAAAAAGTCTCACACGCGGAGTCTCACATGCAAACGTGACACGAAAACCAAGAAAGTAGAAACATGGCACCTAGGGTGTGTTTATCAAGGTTGTTGTGTTTTCCCGGTTGGAAAATATCTTCGAAACTACGTAATGACTATTTCAAGGGTATTACGTAAGTGTGTGTGTGTGTGCCAATGGGAACCC
>BPLS01028074.1:0-16782 GCA_019656275.1 Rhododendron kiyosumense
TTTTATAGCAGAATTTCGAGGTAATCCGTTCTTGTTTTTATAGCAGTTAATCCAACAGATACCATTGTGACGACCCGAATTTTTACACTGCCTCAAAATTAATACATCTCCAATAATTACAAAT
Organism: Rhododendron kiyosumense; assembly: GCA_019656275.1. Lineage (NCBI taxonomy): Eukaryota > Viridiplantae > Streptophyta > Magnoliopsida > Ericales > Ericaceae > Rhododendron > Rhododendron kiyosumense. Next base: position 125 of record BPLS01028074.1, read on the forward strand.
CCTCGAGATAAATATACATGGTGGGCCTATAAACCTCCAAAATGATACAAATTTCTAAAGCCAAATCTTTCAAATACTTCAACTTGGGTCCCCACTAACTTTCTCTGCACCAGAAAAATATAAAACGCCCGGGTAGTATATGCAATACGAGGACAATAACATGGCTAGCAATAAGAATATGCTCAATAAACGAGGATAACAAATCAAGTAGGATCATTTTGAACGTTTTTCATTTGTAGCCTCATACCCGGCTCATTTCGATAACATGCCAAGCACCACCCAGGTCAAAACTCTATATTGGGCACATGGGCCCCATAAACGTACTGGACGCCCCGGGCGGCAGTCCATCATACATCTTTCATAATTCTATGACCCGGTGGCTTAAACATGTACTAATCTGTTCCATGGCTTTCAGCCCAATACTTTCTTTGTCACGATTTAAGAAGTGACAATAATCGAGACAACCAGCATCGATATCAAATGAGTACAAATATGAGAGAATCAAATAACACTCTTTGCCTTTCCAAAAAAAAAAAATAACACTCTTTGCAAAGAGATTTAGCTAGGAATGTATTGCACACTACCCGGTACCTTAAATTATGATCGGAACCGTTAAACATGTGACACAAAGATCTCGGCCAAAACTCATTGCCATGCACCCACAGCCGGAAACCTCACTTGCTAAAAGCCTACATGATCAGTTGATTTTTCACATGTTTTCAATAACTTGTTGATCAAAATCTAATGGCCTCAAGAAAATCCCAGGCTGTACGTATATATATGGACAAAGACCAGGACCCAAACTGATGAGTCATCCTCTCGCACTTCACCTAGAAACTCCACATGGCAATACAGAGCTCTAGAAGTCATACACCCATTCGGTTATAACTCCACTACCGACAATAATCCATTAAAAAGTATTTTGCTTATATTTTAATTCGTTTGTAATTTATTCCTTACTCTCTCATTTAATCTGCTACAATAATTAATGAAAAAGACGGGATGTTACAACCATTCACCTGCTTCTTTGGAGGGGTAAGCTGTAAAAAAGTTCGTAGCCACGAATACAAAATTAAAGAACCAAAAATCAAAGGATAAAGACAACTAACACAATATTTTATGAAGCTGTCACAATTCCGTGTAAATCTCTATCTGTATTTAATCTATTATGCGGAAAACAGATATAACAGAATCTTGAATTCAACACATCTCAAGAACAATAAATAAATAACATACCTTTGTTGGCCATTGAGATTAGAAGGAATAAACCCCTTAATTAGAAACAACTTAATTCTTGGCTCACCTTTTTCTCTCTCTGTCTCTACTTTCCTAAAATACCCCAGTACTTTAATTTGATGGAAAAACCGTAAGAATAAGGGGTGGGTATTCTACCTCTCTTTTATAGGAGAGAAGAGGGCCTTAGAGATAATTATTAAAAGACAGCTAGTCCATCAAGGTCTCTTTTATTATCAAGAGTTTTCCTTCATCTATAATTCTAATTAGTTATCGTAATGAACCATATCACTTCATTGGCTTATCGGATAAGGGGTGAAAAAACTGTAAGAATAAGGGGTAGGTATTCTACCTCTTTTATAGAGGAGAGAAGAGGGCCATAGAGATAATTATTAAAAGACAACTAGTCCATCAAGGTCTCTTTTATTATCAAGAGTTTTCCTTTATCTATAATTCTTATTAGTTATCATAATGAACCATATCACTTCATTGGCTTATCGGATAGTGGAGTCCCACATATACAAAACGTGGAAGCAAGTGGGCCACACTCATAGGAAAAACTAAATTCTGCATCCAACATCATGGTAGTAAAATGATTTTCAGAAGCTAATTTGACAAGAGCAACAGGAAATACCCAAAACAAACCAGATATTACGGGATTGCAATCGGAGAAGTCCTTGAGCCCTTCATGATCGTGTCGTTTCCGTATCAAAAATAATTAATAAAACAGAATAATTACTACTACCTAAAAGATAGCGGTAAGTACTCCGAGTTTTGTCCTCAGGGATTACGAAGGCTAAATTGCAGTTATTCTGATTAATTTCTAACTTAATTCAAAAAGAGATTTGATTTTTTGATTCCTAAAATATTTAAAGCTGAATAAAAATAAGCAATAAAAAGTGGGAGAGTTTATGGGAGAAAAGATCTAGGGTTTCGAATCCACTCTTCCCCTTCGTAACCTAAATATGTTTCGATTACATGTCAACTATTCGAATCAATCCGGATATCGTAGGATTGCAAGCCCTAGCGATATCTCCTAAAAATAATTTATGAATCACCAATCGGCATGAACTATCTCCGCCTAGCACGAATCGTCTTATCAGCACGACTCGTCTTACGTAGTATAATCCATCTAACCAGTTATCACAAATCAATTAAAACTGTTGTATGAACATGCATAAAACCTAGGAATTCATACACGAGATTTGATGAAAAGAATTAATCTTATAAATAAATCCTTGTTCATACAACCATGATCCGAATAATAAAACCTAAATCAAAACATAAAAAGTGTTACTCAGAGTTTGAGCTTCATCTACACCCTAGAAGAGAGTTTAGCCAGCCATCAGAGCATCCGCAATGTAATAATCAAAAATGAATAATCAAAACTTGCCACGTCAGCTTTTGATTATTCATTTAGAAGGTTGCTAAAGTTAGGAATGTGAAGTCTCACATTGTTCATTTTGTACCCATAATCAAAATCAGTGGGTCCACTGCCAACTCTTCCTTCCCTCCAAACTTTTACCTTTCATTTCATCCAAAAAAAATTCCCCCCGGTTTGTCCCTCCAATTATTTCCCTGTCCCCTCCAATTCTTTCATGCCTACTGTCATTCTTGCTTATTTATTCTTTTTTCTTCCATCAATGGAAAATCACCATTCTCAATCATTTCAAACTATGAAATCAGAATAATATCAACAAAAAAAAACTATGGAATCAGAATCACAATTGTGATAATAATTTGAATACTTTTTTTTGAAAAAAAGAGTTTAGGGAAAATTTTAGTTTTTTCAAAAAGAAAACAATTTTTTTTTGTGTAAAAACAGTTTTTCAAAATAACAGTTTTTTTAAAACTATTTTTTATAAAATTTTCTAAAAAAAATAGTTTTTAAAAGTTATTTTTTGAAAACATTGTCGAGAGAGAGAATGTTTTGTGTAATGATGGGTGTATTTGATTGAGAAAATGTGAGGATCATTAGATTTGATTATTGGCAAAAAGTTGTTAGTTTTGATTATTCAAAGGCCAAAATTTGATGAGTTGTTAAGACATTGCTAAGTTTGGTTATTACAATGTGAGCACTTTTTTTAGTAAACATTGTTAACTTTAGCAATCTTTTAGTTTTGATTATTACATTGCGGATGCTCTCAGAAGGAGAGTATCACATGATGTCTCCATAAATTAGAACAACGAATCCCCTTTCTGCTGCTGCTGTATGCGCGAAGTGCTTCCTGGCCAAAACCTTTTTCCCGTCCCGCAGCCGTCTGATTCCTCGTTCTCCAAAACTGACTGCCGAAAGGCAGTAGGTTTCAATTGTTTTATAATAGGGTTCTAAAGAACTAATTGCATAAAGGCCCTTCAAACTTCGTGTATTAATTAGTTGATTCCCCAGCTTTGAGTAACTCCGAATTTTGACCTCGCAGTTCTTTCAAATCACGTTTTTATCCAAAATATTGGGCAACGAGCTCGAGCAACCTATAAACAAAATAAAAGCAAAATCAATATCAAGTAACAAATATAAATAACTAACAATTGTAGTTTGGAAAGCCAAAATATCAATATTTCGGCACTTATCACTCCACATCATCAATTTTTTTTTAAAACCTTCAGCTCTTGCTTAATGGTGCAATACGTACTGTCCAGTTTCTATGTCGATTCGAATAATTCATGTTCACCTTCTCCAAAACTTTTGCATTGTTCAGAAAATAATCCAACAGTTTCAGCTCATCTTTCTGCCCTTCAAAGAACTTAAACTCTATCTCCTTGAGGTGAAAGAGCACACAAGAAGGCACGCTTTGAGGTGGATTCCAACACTGTCGAAGTGCTCTACCATAAGGATCATTGGAATGCACCTGATTACAGAATAATTGGAAATGTCACATATGCAGTGCTACTCACGTAACTATAAAAAAAGAAAGCATGCCAATGAAGTTCTTGAACACTAGACAATTAGGCGGCAGCGATCCATGCATTAACATGTGACAAATCATAACTCTGACTGCACTTGAGATGGAACTTACTTAACCGTGAGACTCTATGTAATAGAACCACTCGATCAATGAAAAACATGTGAAACTTGTTTGCAGCGACAGAGTTCTATCACTCTTGTGAGGATTTAGCAATAGTTTATCATCAAATTCCACACACTGTCGTATGATGTCCAAGATTGCCTCCACTTGGTTGACAAGACACAAGTTGCCACAGCATTTTTTGCGGGTAGAAATGAAAGTATGTGGCTTATAAGGTTGCATCATATGGCAAGTTGCTGATCCTGTCTTCACAATTCTTGACACTCAGTTCCTTGGAACACTCGTGGCTTTTTGAGGTTGAACAACTTGAACGCACGATTTCTCCCACTATTTTAACCAACAAAATACACTAGTAAAATAGGTTTAGTGAAGATTACTGAAGAACATATACACATTAAAACAATAAACAAGAGAGAGAAAAAAAACTTTTGAGTACAACACGGAAAATTGGTTGTCGAGTTGATGGGTTTCGTTTTGTTGATTTGTTAAAGTAATACTCCCTCGATTCCATATTGAGAGTCTACTATGAAAAGTCGTGCCGTTTTTCAAATAAAAAAATCAACTACTTCCGTGTATAATTTTTTGAATTTTTTCGCATCAAATTAAAGTACTAATCGAGATATTTAATATGGTGCAAAAAATTTTGAAAAATAATGCACCGAAAAAGTTGATTTTTTGATTTGAAAAATGGTAAGAGAGAGAAAATGAGACTCTCAATATGGAACGGAGGGAGTAGAAAATTTTAAGTAAAGAAGTTTGAGTCAGATAAGTGGAAAGTAGTTAATTTCACAACCATTACGGTTGGTTCAAAATCAGGTCCCCTAGACCAGCATCCACACCTGCATAAATACCCAGTGTTCTTGTTACTTTGCGTTCGTGTTAGCCAACATTCTGCCTATTCTTTTATAATAGGGCAAATTTTCGTAGTCGTCCCTCTAGTTTTACGGTTGTCTCAATTTCGTCACTGTAGTTTGTTTTACGTTCCAAATTGGTAAAATTGTTAACACCATTAATGAAACTAACGAAAAAATATGATTAAAAAATTAAGTACTCCAATTTTCAATCCGGTTGAACCGGTGCGAAAATTTTATTTTTTTGATCATTTATCCTAGATGGACGTAAAGAATTTTTGGCTCTAAGGTCTTTCAACGAGCACCCGAAGACTCCTTATTTAGTTTCAGGACTCTCTTAAGGTGCTTATTGAAAGGATTTAGAGCCAAAAATCCATTATAACCTTTTAAGATAAAATGATCAAAAAAATAAGATATTCGCACTGGTTCAAACAGATTGAAAATTAGAACACATTTTTTTACACCGTTTATATATTAAAAAATATAGTTAAAAAATTAAGTGTTCCAATTTTTAATTTGCTTGAACCAGTGTGGAGATTTTATTTTTCTGATCATTTTATCTTAAATGGTCATAATGGATTTTTGATTCTAATACCTTTCAATGAGCACCCTAAGAGAGCTCTGAAACCAAATAAGAAGTCTTTGGGTGCTCGTTGAAAGGCATTAGAGCCAAAAATTCATTACTACTATGTAGGATAAAATGATCAAAAAAATAAGATCTTCGCACCGGTTCAACCAGATTGAAAATTAGAGCACTTAATTTTTTAATCATATTTTTCTGTTAGTTTTGCTAACGGTGTTAACGATTTTACCAATTTGTAATGTAAAACAAACTACAGAGATGAAATTGAGACAATTGAAATTAGAGAGACGAAATTGAGACAATCGTAAAATTAGAGGAACGATTATGAAAATAACCAACTGGACTACCACCTAGATGGTACTCTAATCTACCACATTGCTTTGTGCTTTTTTTTCCTAAATTAGATGACACAAGGTCAAATCTACTCCAAATTTTCCGAACACACGAACCACTTGCTTTTTGCTGCAAATTTTCACTTTTTTTTTTTTGCTAAGTGCAAATTTCCACTTCTCATACATTATGACCCTTTTTCAGGAAACTGCAGACAGACACTGACTCAGCATGCCATATAAATGGAAGTAAATTCGAATTTTTGCATCTCCTCAAAACTAAAGTAAATGGAAAAAGGATTGGGATAAAACAAAAATAGCTTTGTGATAATTGACCACTAGTTACTACTAATGATTAGTGTGCTCAGTCTACTAGGTTTTACTGGAAGTAAGGTATACCGGTGCCTCCACGGCCTGAAAATTGACCACATTATCGAACTCATGTATACAAAATGATACCAAAAAAAAAAAAAGAGAGATGGGAAGGGAATCATATCCATAAAGATATGACCAAACAAAGAGAATTGCCTATGTGGCAATGGGCGATAGCAAAAACATGAAGTGTCATCTTGGAGTCTTGGACCGGACAATTCAACTGGGCAAAGGTTGGAAGTCGAATCAGCAACGAACCAACCAGCAATTGTGTGTTGGCTATTGCCCAACTCCAGGCGGAACACCTCCTCTTTCTGCCATGCTTCCCACCTCTCCGCCAAGCCATCACCTTCGATCATTCTGACAACTTCTGACATTTTGGGACGTTGGTTTGGGGTTTCCTGTGTGCAAAGCAATGCTACCCGGATAAGTTCTTCTACCTCTTCTTGGACATAATTGCCCTGCATATCCGTGTCAACTAGCATTTCCAACTTCTTTTCGTTCAGAATTCCTTTTACCTGAATAATCATAAATATGTCCAGATGGTTATCTCCCACACACAAAATACACACCACGCTCGTATAGATATACTAGTAGAATACATGCTTAATACAATCACACAAACTTTAACCGCTTTCAAATGCACTCCGGAACAACGCAGGGGCCTTAGCTTGACCCCCATAAGCCCCAATGTAGTTCCGTCTTTTGGACTGTTGAAATCAACCACTGGGACAAAAAATGCCTTTTCTCCCACTTAGAGAAAGTCGCATAAAAAATAATAATAAATTAGTTCAAGCAGGAAAATAGGTATCACTGCCACCAAATTATCATACCACCTACAGATCGAATATCAAGGAAGAGTGAGAGAACACAAGGTAGCCTTATAACTTCAATTCTTTCTACCAGTTCAAATTTGACAAGAAGAAGAAGATGATGATAAATTTATGAGCAAAGGCTGGTTCTGAGATTTTGAAGGTCTAAAACGGACGTAGACAATGAGGTCTGTAATAAAATTTATGAAAATAAAATAATAAGTAGATAAATGATTTTTTTTTTAAAGCCAAATGCACGTATTCGACAAGGAAAAAACCAAATAATGAGTAGATAAATGATCTTTTTTAAGCAAAATGCATGTATTCGACAAGGAAAAAATCTATACAAATACTAATTTCTGATCTTGTTTTCTCTCCTTTGATCTCTAATTCATCTTCTTCTTTTTTATTGCGTGTTCATGAACGGAGATTGGAGCTGTGAGTGTAAAATATATAAAACTTATCGAGGAACCACCCACCACATGAGATCATTTTCTAAGAGGCTCTACATGAAGACAGGTCCGCCCGTGATTTTCCCGTGATCTGCATTTTTTTTGTTTCCTTTTTTGTTTCCTCTTATTGAGCAAGTCAAGTTGGGCTCAACCATTGGGCCTGTGTCTGTTAGTGTAAAATAGGTGGAGATATATAATGGGTACCCAAAAAAATAGGAGGTCCTAGTTTTACACATTTTGGGAGGACTTAAGGTGCGGGCCTCTTGAGCTAGCCTTAGCCCAGAGCCGACCTTGCTTATGAGGGTATAAATGACTTTTCAACCTTTCAAAACTTTGGAGGTTGGGTTTATAATTAGAACTCCCTCTTTATAAGCTGCTGCTTGGAAAATGAAAATCACTATGCTGAAGTGTTGACTTTTAGAAAGAAGAAACCTTTAGCAACACTCGGGCTGGTGTTGGAAGCCAGAAATGTCTTCCCACGGTCAAGTAAGTTTCCAGTCACGGGCATATAGTGGACTAGAGGCACTAGTTCGAGAACTCTCAACCGTAGAATTGCTTACAGTACTCTCAGTCTATGGTTTCTGATACCTTTTTTGTGTGCATACTTTTGGTACTTATAGGCGAAGTTTGGCCACCTACCCCTGGTTACCAGACCCCTCCATGGTTAAGTGCCATCATTGCAATCTTTATCAAGATATCTTTGCGCATGGGCCTCACTTAACAATGCAGCTACCTACTTGCCCATTCATATGACGGTTGATAGGATGTTTGATAATTTTGGAGACACGTGTTCATGACTCCTCTCGGAAGTGATTAGTGGGGGTTACTTTCGACCTTCTGTTGAACCAGAATTGTAGAGGCCCGTATTTTCAGAATTTGTTTAAAGGTTTGATAAATGCTAGAATATGGAAGAAACGAGGGATTTATTGGATTTAGTTGATTTGGGGTTAATGTGGGAATATTGTTAGTAGAAGGATGTAAGTGTAATTTGTGTTTGTGCTAGTATATATAGGTGTGTGTGAGTGTAGGGGATTAAAATCCCAAATCTCTTCTCTCTCTCTCTCTCTCTCTCTCTCTCTCTCTCTCTCACCCAAACTCTAAACCCTTGAGTATCTGTAAAATCCTGACCCTTTCTTAAAAAAAAAAAAAAAAGAGTTTAGTCACGTGGTCCGAATAGGAACTCGAAACACTGTAAGAGTTACGCAATGTTGGGATTTCAACTTAAAAATCGGACACCGCCACGATGACCCTTAAATTATTATTAGCTCGTGTTGAATTTTTGGGATTTTTCGGAGACTGAAATCTGAATGCGTACGAACCAAAATTGCGAAGAACCAGCACACCACACTACGTGTCACAAAATTGTGCTTTGAAATCCAGGTGTAACTTCTTTCATTTGTTTCACCTTCTTTCCACCGATCTATATATATAAATATAGGTATTATTAAATTAGAAGATAAAACAAACCAAAGAGACTAATAGGAGAGAAAAGCTTCTGCCTGTTATTCACCGCTTCCCTTCCGTTCGTTTCCGTTCGTTTCCGAGGATTTTTACAACTGCTTTTGGTAATCTTCTCACCAATTAATCTATTTTACAGTTAGTAATATAGGAGATTTGTGTACTGTTTATAATAAAGGAAGTTGATTTGGGGCAAAAATTACTTACAACCCTCTCCTCACACTCACCATACCTGAACCCCTAAAATTCTCACACAAGTGAAAACTCATCCGGTAAAGAGTTTGGTTCCGGAACTCGCCGCCGCAAATTGATTTAATTAGGTTGTATACAGATGTTACTCTGACTGTTATAAGCCCTAAATTTAAGAAATTAATGTAGGAATTTGATTAAGGTAATTAAAAACTCCGCTAATCCCTCCTCGCTATCCTAACTGATGAGTTCCTTTCAAACTTGGGCCTTTACCTTCTTCGGGCACAGGTGTCTTATTAATTAAAATAAACTAAAATAACTGGTAAGTAGCACTCTCATCTCCAATCAACACTAAAGGAAGAATTCAATTGTTGTACCCACGGCTTTTATGAATGATGATGGGTTAATTATATATTTCCATTATAAAAGAACAAAAAAAAACATAACAACAGTCCTTGTGCCGTTTCGATGGCCTACTTTAAAATTAGTTTACCTCTAAGTTCAGCTATACTAGGTGGTAATTTATGGTACATTTTGTATAGGTACCAGTGCCCTGGGTTAGCTTGGTTCCACGTCTGTTAGGCGCATCCTTTTTGGTGAGTTGCGTATACCTTGGTTACATGTATTTTTCTGAATTTTGGGATAAAATGCCATTGCTTGTTTTTGCTGAAAAGTGTGGAATTTGATCCTCTTACTTGATTTAATTGGTGACATTGAATAAAATACATGTGATGGCCTGTTTATTAAATCTTTCGTGTTACAGTTGATTTAGACCATGGCAATATGTTTTGGAAACTGGAATTTTACTTCTTGTTAGTACATGCTTGTGATAATGTGAATCATTCGAACGGTGTCTCGAGCGCTAGGGGACGTGGAAAGAAACTAGCGGCATGAAGTAAAAAGGTAGGAGATGCAGCCAGGCATCACTGGTAACGATATCTTACCACTCTTCAATGGGGTCGCTCCCCAACCGACTGGCAAAAATACCGTTGAATGTTGTTATCGCTTGAATGTGCAAAAATGAAAGGGAAAAAGAAAAGGGTCCATCTTTGGACCAAAGAATTGAATTTATGGATTTAAATGCATGTTATTGGAAAATTTGATGAGAATGCTTGAAATGTTGCTTGATTCTTGAACTATTTTATTGAGGTATTTCCATGGTCAAACTTGTAATTTTGGTATACGTTTCTCACCCGAGCTTCGGCTTATGAAAACCTTTTCTAATTTTCCAGGTTATTGTAAATAGCAGGTTGGGGCCAGATGCGTCGTTTGGTTAGCTGTTATAAATAGCATGTCTGTAAAAAGAGAACAAGAGCATTGTATAGTTTTGAGACAAGTGGTATTGTAAATTATGCTTAGCTATGTTGTATAGACACTCTGGAGTTGTATGAATAGATGCTTCCGCTGTTTCTCTTTATATGTTATTTAGTATGCTCTGAATGGTAAAAGTGTTGGAGGCCTTGGTGATTCCGTCATCGGCCGGTCACGTGACCCGTATTGGAGTTGGGTCGTGACAGTATCAATCTTCCACCCGCCTTCTACTCGCGTTATCGGGCTCGTATCTCGGTGGGTTGAGCTCGGAGAGACATATTTCGGTTCGTTCAAGCTTCCGGAGCTAGGCCTTGCTCGTTGATCTGGTGTTAGAGCTTCTAACCTTCGAGGCAGGGATTTCTTGCACTTGTTATGTGTTTATGAGTTGATTTTCCACCTTGATTGTGCTTTAGATTGTTAGTTGTTGTTGGAATTTCATTCTTGAAAGTCTACAGAAATCACTGCTCGTAACGTCACCATATCGATACAAGATTTTTGTATCGATACCATTTCTTATCCTAATCCAGTGGCATCAGAAAATTTGATTTGATTGTTGTATCGAAACCAGGGCCTTATGGGACAGTTTTGCTTTGGTCTAGTGAGTATAATTGGTAGATGTGAGCCGGTCTAGTGATCTGAAAGGTAACATAGTAACTCGTGTCCTCATGATTCATCTCGTTGATTTTTCTAAAGTCCTTTGGCATTTGTTCTATTAAAATTCTATTTTAGAACCTACTGGGTGGTGCGTCGTAGAGTTATTTGTGGGTTTAGTACATGATGAAGGAAGTTGTGATATACTTAGAGGAATAACTTGAACTTAAGTACTTGTAAATGTATGATGTGGCATGTTTACAATGTTTGTATTGCCTTGTATGATGATGAATGAAAGAATGTGAACTAATGAATGTTGTTTGCTTGCATATAGATTGATGGTGCGTGTGTGTGCGCGCGCGCGTGAGTTGGGAATTTGAATAGTGGAGTCTCGCAACGCATGGGGTGATAATGCGGAGACTCAAAAGGGTTCCGCAACGCATGGGGTGGTAATGCAGAGACCCAAGTGGAGAGAGTTCATTGTAACGCATGAGGTGGTAATACAGTTGAATTTCCCACGAGATGGAGGGTGGTATAGTTGATGTCAGATGTACATGTTTCTTGAGTTATTTGCTACTTGAGTTTGTGACTATTGAAAAAAAGGGACAAATGATGGAATCTATAGAGGTTCTTGAAAAGAAAGGATTTTGGTTTTGGGAAAAGAATTTTTATTGAAAATCCTCTAGTATTCTTGAGTGAATCAACGGTTTTTGGAATTTGGGCACAAATCAACGGATTCCGGTATTTGAGCTCGAATCAATGGAGCTTGACCCGTTTGGGTTTTGTATTTCTCTAAATCATTTGCAAACAAAGAAAATGAAGTTTTATGGAAACAGAGTTTGATTACCGCCAATGGAAAGTTGAGAAAGAATGAAATATTAGTACGACGAGTAATGAAATGGTTGAGTATCTATTGTAGATTTATTTAGATTGAAGCGAGTTTATTGCTTTTGATTTAACATGTGAATAGTTAGGAATATCTATAAGATATTTAGAACGCTGTAGTCATAGTTCGTTCGTTCAATACGGTGACCCTTTATTTCTCATGATCGTTTATTGATACTCATTCACTCTTGGTGCATGCATCTTCGTATTTTCGTATAGCTTGTGTAAGGATTTTTCTACCGGGTTAATATAGCTCAACTTATTATCATTTTCAGGTACATCTCAAGGTCATTGATATGGAGTGCTTGGAGTGCATGTTTGACTTCATCATTTGAAAGCTAACAAGGGTGAATTACTTGGCACCTTAGTAAAACTCTTTCGAAGATGTAATTGTAAATTTTGATTATTATTATTATCATCATCATTTTGACCGTGGAAGATTGTCAACTCTTAACCCTCTCTTTCAACACTAGTACTCAGACAATTTGAGGCCTTCGAGTCGGAGATGAAATCTCTGAACCTAACTTGTGACTATAAGAAAGAATTGTCTTTGGGGGTAATATTTGTATTAATGTGAGGATTTCTTTTATCAAAAGTTATGATTATTTATGTTGAAAATCGAGGCGCGACAAGAATCTTCTTGTCGAACCTTGAACCTCCTCAACAACATCTGGGGCTGAGGTTCCCGACATAGATATTGTGACAATATTGATGGACCAGACAGATTGTCCTCCTCGGGATGGTTATGATGCCCAAGGTGCACATTGGCCAAGCTTTCAACATTGAATGCTCCCACCCTCAAGGTGATCACCAAAAAGTCGCTTTAAGGGCAGTTAACTCCTTCGTCGTCGTCCGAGAAGGAAATCACCACCTTTGGACTAGGTTGATGCCTACTTGGCTTCTTTCTTGGTTGAGTGGTGTTAACATTATGTACCTTCCTCTTGCTTCATGTCTCTTCGATCTGCCTCCCAATTACCTTCTTTGCCTCAGCCCCCGAGGTTTGGGTGATAAAATGGATCGTCCAGTGTGATGGTTGTGGAGTGGTGGTTTGAGATCACTCTCAAACGCCTCTTTTTTCCTCCTATAGCTAGCATGCAAGAGGAACAATCGTTAGTGCCACCTAGCTGGAGTGAGCCGAAGGGCGCTTCGATGCCTAAGTCAGTACTTGGAGAAGAAGGGAGCAATGAACAGTATCTCTCTTAGGGTTTATCCCTTCATATATATAGATAGCTTGTACTTGCTATCCAAGTAACTTGTGCACGGCACGTGCCTGATATCACTTGTAACCGCCTTGGTTAATGACATCAGAGTGATATTCAGTCAGCACATGGTCGGTCCTACGTGCTTGGAATGTGACATCATAAATATCTCCAACTGACTCCCGGGTCCTCATCCAGGTCGGGCATGCCACCGGTCAAGGACCGACCCTACCGAATACTAGTCATGGCCCTCCTCTGGACTATATGGAACAGGTGGGCCGTCAACATAGCCCGCTACCGTTTGGCCTAATTTGTGTGTTGGTGCTTGAACTCAGGGGTGGCTATACTAATATATGAGGGGGTTCAATCGAAAAATGCACTAAAAAGTTTATTTTTTAGATATAAATAAACTTTTTCTAACATTATCGACGCTGGATCACTCATGCGGAGCTAAAATAAGAAAAATTATAAAATCAAACACACATACACAAACACTTTTAGTGTATACCTACCCACAATGTTAGTTGTACAAGTGTTTTGCATCCACATTGTGACTATGTTTAATTTGCATGAGTGTACGTGGGTATACACATCAAGTGCTTGTGGACGTGTGGTAGTAATAAAGTTGTAAACTATTTGAAAGTCTAATTAAATTTGTGTAACTACATAATATAGCCCAACAAACCAAAATAAGCTCCCCAATAAATTTTGGAACCTAAAAAATAGATTGGTAAACCCAAAAAAAGGGAATCTCTATATATACATTTTCCTTATAATATATCTCACCGATTTAGAGTTTATTTTTCGCATAGAGTTTATTTTGTTTGATTCCTACGGGAGACCGTGCCATTTTGAACTCTAAAAAAAAAGATCTCGATGAGTACTTTTGAACGGTGTCAAAAATTTTGAAAAAATATATACTCGGAAACACCTCATTTTTGAAGGTCAAAACGGTACAAGTTTATGTAACATGTAAATAAAATAAAATGGGAGAGAGGGAGTACGTATTTTTTTCACTACTGGATGAAAATCCTGGAGTCATCCCTCATGAGCTACCCGCTTTGGCGGACCCAGCGAACACCTACTTGCACATGAGGATATCTACTTGCCCCATTCATAGGACGATTGATGGGATGTTTGACAATCATTTTGGAGATGCATATGCGAGATACCTCTCTGAAGTAATATCGGTGGTTACTACGGACCTTTTGTGAACGAGAATACTCTTGTCTAAACCTTGAGCCTCTTCAGACAACATCTGAGATCCCTAACCTGAATGCTGTGACAATACTGATGACCTGAGAACATAGTCCTCTCCGAATGTTTGACAATGTCCGAGGTAAACTTTGGCCGAGCTTGAGGTCGGAATTGAGGATCCCAATACTACTTGGTTGAGCTTGGTCGTTGACCGAATCCGAGGTTAGTGTTGAATTTCTTGACTTAATTTGACCTCTTTGAATATAATTTTTTTTCCTTGCTACTTATTGTTAATTAATTATTGTCTATATTTTATTGAAGAAGTAAAATTGCTTTGGGCACAAGAGACACACTCATTATTATTTTCTGAAGCAATTAGTTACACTCTGTCCTGGATCACAAGAGGTTATGGTGCTAGCTTTTTAATTGTACAAGGGGTACGTCCGTTTTTTGCATTAACCACAAACGGTCTGCTTGTTTGATCGGGTATGAGCATCAAATGTGACAAAGTATCCAAGGATGTCAGGTGATTGTAGTTCAACTCTTCCTTTGTTTCCAGATTAAACATTAGTCAGACGCAAAATCCCGAAAGTGTGCATTTACAATACCATGTGTGCGCGGTACCACTAATCTGATTCCTACGAATTGGAAGGGATAATATAACGCATCAGATTATATATCTAGTCCTATCAAACAAATGGAAAAGGGGATAAGACGTAGTTAACCATAGAATTTATGCCGTTAAAGGTAAGAACTAGCCACATCCAAAGATATTAGGACTTGTTTTAGGAGGTACACATTTCTTGAAGCTAAAATACTGCGAAATTAAACATGACCAAACCCTAGGTTTTAAAGGATCTAAACACGTGATATTTCCCTATAAATCCTGTTGTCACAAATTGCCATTTCAGTGTTGAGTTCCATAGCATTTTGTAGTATGAACTCAAACTATCACAAGAAGGCGGCAATCTTAATTAAGTAATGCACTAACGAAATACAAACAGATTCTAAGGGCAAAAGTGCTTACCCGATCGAGCAACATGACATCATGATCATTACCAAGCCGAGCGAGGTCAAAAGCCCTCTGTCCACTGATGAGTTCAAGAAGCATGACCCCGTAACCAAAGATATCAGTTTTCTCTGAAGACTTTCCAGTGGAGAGGTACTCAGGGGCAATGTGACCAATTGTGCCACGTACAGCTGTGGTAACATGAGTATCCTTGTAATCCATTAGTTTAGCCAACCCAAAGTCTCCAACCACTGCTTCAAACTCCTCATCCAAAAATATATTTGCAACTTTGACATCACGATGAATGATTTTTGGGTCACAATGATTGTGCAAATACGCAAGGCCTCTTGCGGCTCCCAACGCAATTTGCTTTCTTGTCGGCCAATCAAGTGGAGCTTGTGATTCGGGTCGCTCTTAAGAAAATGTGTCGATTAGGCCATGATAACATTTAAAGAGACTAAGCAGGGCAGCAAACAAGTTCTAAACTCTTTTCTTGATTTCAAAATTTAAACATTTGAATGAATATTGAAAATACTAGCAAGCTTTGACAAACTCGTATGGAGAACTTCCTGTGAGTAAAATAACATGTCAGGTTTATTTTTTTGAACAAAAACTGGCATTTAAATTTAACAATGAAAACTGAAGTACTTTATTAATCAATTGGTTTCAAACTGGCAATTCACACAAATGATGCAAATTGCATCCTATTGACTGAAAATTTTACTCCATCTTGATAAATTTCATTGGTCCATTATTTCGTTTTTGTTTATGGTTGTCCCATTATATGAAGTCCATTTCAAAGATCAAAATTTGAGAAGAATCCTCTTTTGCCCATCAAATGTTTTGAATTGGAGTAAACCACTACAAGGAATCAAATGGATCATAAAGGATAGTATTGGAAGGTTGTAGTTTTCAAATTGACCTACTTGTGTTTCTTTCGAGGTTTGATTCCCAAAATAGACCCACAAAGAATATCTCTTAATCATGATACAACACTTCCATCAGTCAAGAAGTAATAGAAAGTATCCCTTTCTGCTGGCATCAAATTATATATATATATATATATATATATATATATATATATATATATATATATATATATATATATGTTTCAAGCTGCAATTGTTATGTTTTCTTAAAAGGTCGTCTCTAGTACCTCTC
>BPLS01028079.1:5394-20552 GCA_019656275.1 Rhododendron kiyosumense
TTAGATATTCTTTTTTTTTTTTATCGGCAATAGAATTTTATTAACTCGACAAAGGGTACATCCAGAAAACCAATCTATAGATACAAGGAAAACTTGAATCATAGAGAAGGCCATAAAAGAAAAAATTACATCCAACGATATATTGAAAGAAACCATTAGGATAATCAGTGGATGCATTCGAAAGCCATACTCAAAGCCAAACCAAAACCAAATACAGCAGCAAATGTCTTCAAGGAGCACAAATAGGATCACATCCGAAAGGAATATAGCAGCAAAATCCAATTGGCATCAACAGCACTAGCACCATTCGAGGTAGGAAGAAATAGGAAGAATCCGCCCCAACCAATATCAAGCAGAATTTGGAACTTCATGAGAATTCAGCAACACCAAACAGTAGCCCCTCAACATCATGTGAAACTTATCAGAAAAAATTCCAAATATACCAGCAAATGAAACATCGGTAGCAAAAAGATAAAGTACCCTCTTAGTCCTCCTAAAACGCCTCTTAACCCTCCAAACCATTGGAGATGAAAAGAGGGTGAGACAACATCTGAACAACCTCTCAAAATGAACTCTAGCACTTCATTCAAAAACAAACAGCAGGTTCATAGGGAACCAGTAATGATCACCTAAACAGGGGAGAATATTGGCAAGAGATCGAACTAGCAACACCCATATAGAACAAGACCAAACCGCAATTACCATCCTAGATTTTGCCAAGTCAGATATCACCTTCCATTCCACACCTTGTTAAAGACTGCCTCTTTTTTATATGTCCAGATTGAACAAAAGCTTGTCAGCCAGCATACTCCACATTGGGGTTCTCCCACAATCTATGAACAACTGCAATATTATTTTCACAGTATCAACGGAATAGATTACTGTAGGGGTTGTTGTTCCTCTGAATTAAGAAATATTCCTTAGCTTTCATTTCAATCATGTTCTTCATTTTCAAAATATCAGACTTAGCAAAATCGATCTCCAAAGTGCTACCTAATGCAATAGTGGTTCACAATTCATCTAAAGTCATGTCTTGTTCCTGCCCCTCTAAGTTCGAGTCTGAAACATATTCCTCACAATACTCCTTATCGCTTAAGCTCAAACTCCCTTCATATAGGTTACCTCTTTGTGCTTTCCTTGATGCTTTCTTGGTATCTCTTGGTTGAAGGTTCACTTCGATATTTATTCCTTGTATTTGAGAGGCACGAATGTTGGAATCAATAACCACTGGACTATTTAGAGCAAGAGCATTCCTTTCAATCTCCTATTGTTGACTCACCACTTCGGCACATTCGATAACTTAGGCTTCGCATTCTTGGGCTTTGTTTGTGGGGCTTATATGTTCATCCTCTGTATCTGAGACAATCGAATCCTGTACAAAAGATTCTAAACCTTGGGTGGAGTGAGAAGTTTCCTCATTAATGTTTTCTTCAACCACTACTTAATTCAAAATCTCAGCCGACTTTTGCACAATGGATTGTTGGTCTTCCTTACCTTGAGCAGCCATGACTTGATTACCCTTCTTTATATGGGACTGTGTATTCCCTAACAGAATAGCATGCGGGCTAGTATTAATTGTTTTGTCTGTGTCCACATCAGCTCTTTTGTTCCTCTTTGTTGCATTGTTGCCCTCACCTGATTCGTTCTCCCCAGCCCTGTTGGTATCCTTGTCACCACTTGATCTGCCCACGTTATCATCTTCCTCCCTTGGCTTTGAACCTTCTGGACCAGGACTTGAGAACTATTTACTGGATGAAACAATCCTGAATTATTCTTCTTTTTCAACATTGATCATATATCTCTTTCCTTCCACTATAACTGAATTTTTGCTTCTATTTTGCAAGATTTCTTAGTGGCAATAAGAAATCTACCTTTTTCATAAGAAGATTCTAGCAACGTTCTGGTGTCAACTTGGATGAAATGACCCCAGTTACTCCCAATCCTTCTAAAAGCTTATACATTCCACACATTAAGGGGCATACCGAAGCATGAAATCCATGCAAATCTTTTCTCTTTAGCACTTTTTCCATCCCATGGTTTGAATTCATCAAACCATAACAGGGGCCATTTTAATCTGGTCACTTCGGTAGTGTTTGGTTGGGAGTTTATTTTAGTTTAGTTTTGGTAGTGGGTGGAGAGAGAAATAGAGTAATGATTGAAAATAGGGGTAATGATTGGAAAGAGATAGAGAGAGATGAGAAAATAATAATTGAAGAAATAGGGTAATGATTGGGGAAAGAAGTAGGGTAATGATTGGTTTCCAAAACTAAAACTAAAAATAAAAGGGAACCGAACAAAGCGTCATCTCTTGCTTCTTCATTTGTAAAGGTTAGTATTAAGAACCTTCCACCCATCGGTTTTATTTGTACCTCAACATTTTCTTTTTTAAAAATTTCTTCCATTTCTTGAGCTAAGACCAACCTTCTCATTCTACCCACCGCACTTCTATTTAGCCATCCATTTCCAACAGGTTGAAGATGAATGCTTCTGATCACTCCTTGGTTGTCTTGAAAGATCATTCCCCTTTCCTCGCCTTGCTTACTTGTTTCTGTTTGTCTTTTCCTTCTCCAGACCTCTTTGCCCCTTGTAATAGGTGCCCTTCTTGCGTTATTTTTATCACTAAAACCCTGTACGCTTGGGTTGAAACTCTGATTTCTAGGGTATCTTGAGTTGTTGTAACCATTGAATCCCAGTGCATGTGGATTGCCGTTTTGATTTCTTAGGTTGCTATGAACTGGTTCAAAACCTCTCCCGATGTCCCTCTGATTTCTTTGATTCAATTGAGCTTCATGCCACTGATTTGAACTTCTCTCTTGATTACCTTCTGTCTTCTTCATG
Organism: Rhododendron kiyosumense; assembly: GCA_019656275.1. NCBI lineage: Eukaryota > Viridiplantae > Streptophyta > Magnoliopsida > Ericales > Ericaceae > Rhododendron > Rhododendron kiyosumense. The sequence continues at coordinate 8,233 of BPLS01028079.1, forward strand.
AATCTTGCCATTTTAACCACCAATATGAAAATTATGACTTATGTATTTTTTTTTATGTGGAAATGTAACAGTGGTTATATTGTCTTTATAAAATCAGCCCTTACGATTCAGAATCAATCATACATAAGCTTACAAGATTATCTAGAGTAATAAGAATTCCATTTAGGCTCACGTTAGGTGCCTTGTCAGTTAGAATGGGATGGATTTGCTTTGTCTAGACCTTACTGGGAGGATGGTGTCAAAATCGCTCCCATGTCTAGCTTGACTCTACTGATAAGCGGCTTTAAGGCTGATCAAATAGCTTACGGTCCTTTGGCCTCTATATGAGGGTCCACCTTTTACTAATACTGAGGGTTTAGTGATCCCATCAATCTATTTGTATCTAATGCCAGCGTTGCTACACCTTATTTCTTTGTTCCTTCCCTTAAATCATGTATTTGGTTCCTCAAATTCTTAACAATCTAAGCAACCACATTCGTATCTTCAAAATATAGGACTCCCACTACTCGGCATCAAGTGGCAAGAGATGGAAAATCCTTATCTGCGTATGTTAATGAAGATGGAACATGATGAACAAGGCATCCTTATTACGGAAGTCAATCCTAACTATCCAGAATCTGTGATTCTAAAACCAAACGATGTTATTCTCAATATCGATGGGATTAACATTAATAATGATGGAACAGGTAAATCTTTTGTCCTATTTTCCCCATTGTTTTATGCAAGATTTGATCCTCAAACATCTCTATATTTATGCTATACTTGCAATTAATTTTCAGTTCCATTTTTAAGAGGACGGAGGATAGAATTCAGTTATCTTATTGGAAAGAAATATGTTGGCGATAAGATTGTTATTAAAGTGCGCCGAGGTTCAGAGATATGTGAATTCACTACAGAACTCGCAACACACAAACAATTCGTCCCGGCCAACATAATTGGGTTGCCTCTTCGGTATTACATTATTGGAGGATTTGTTTTCACAACTCTTTCTTTTCTATGTATGGAAATTTTGGTGAGTACTTCACTGAGATATCTTGTGGTAGATTTTTTGATAAAACTTAGAATATTATTTAATCAATCGGTTATGCTTTATAATTGGTATGGAATGTTCCTAACCGTTGTGCTTTCTTTTCTTGTATTTTTTAAAAACTTATTACCCTAGGATGATAGGTACTCCAATGATAATGAGAGGCCAGACGATGACGAGCTTTTATTCCAGGCTTTATACGAAGAGCCTGTTGTGCTTCTTAAGGTCTCCTTCTGTTCATTTCTGATTATTATTCTCATGTGTTGTGAAAATTTATTGTATTTAGAAATTGAATCAGAATGCATTTAGGCGAGAGAGTGGCTGAACCCACAAGCACTTCTGTTGTGTAGCAAAATGACGTCACTTTAAAGACACTAACCAGCGTGTCCCCATGTTGATAGCGGGACAAGGGGACACTCTGAGGAATTAGGCAAAAAATGTATGTCTATTAAAGATAATTATTGTTTAATAGGACACAGTGGGGACTTGTATAAGGACCCGACAAAGGTTAAAACACAATTATTTTAAATTTTGGGGGGTAAATGTGAATTACTCCAAATATTGAGGTTTAAAAGCATAATATTATGTGTATACAATGTACATGTGATGCTTGTTTATGTATATTAATACTTTATGCTTCTATCGATACTTATGTTTCCATTGGTATAAAAAATAATTATTGCTTTATTGTTGTTGTGTCTCCTGTCATGTCTGTGCCTTAGTGTTTGTATTTGTATCCGTGCTTCATAACATGTGATGATGAAAGCTATCAAAATTTGACATATTATGATTGTTCTTTCAATTATTCATGTTAAATTTGAATTCGTTAAGGATTTCTTAAAGATTCTGAGCCATGTCCATGTCTTGTTTTTGAAGGATTTCTTGAGTCCCACACACATATGTGACTGGTTCTACCCACACAAATTTTGACACAATGTTAATCATTTATATCAATGGCCGAGATTAGAAAACACTCTCTCCTCCCTTCCCATCTTCTCACCTAAATCCCTTCCTCTCCTTCCCCGTCGCACAACACCACCCCCTTCCCCCCGCGTCTCAGAGCATCTCCGGCCAGCTCCTCCATCTCCGGCGACCCCATATTCGGCACGCACATTCCCTCTGTAGACAATGACATCAAAGTTTGGAGCCTTTTGGGTCATATTTTGATGATCTAAACCGTTTAACTTGTTTAAAACATGTTTTTAAATATACCCATGAGAAATTAGCTCAAATAAACACACACACGTACATGGCAATAGAGTTATATATATGGGATTGAACCTATCCTCAACGTATCGGTGTCCTACTTTTTGGATAAATAATAAATCAGCGTGTCCATGTCGTATTTGTGTCTGTATCCATGCTTCTTAGCCTTTAGCCATGAGCTTGTAGTCTAGTCCAAAGTTATGTAGCTACCAATTACTTAATAACCCATCTACGCTAGCCAACATGTGGGTCATGCACACCATATGCGTTGACAACTTTGCTGATAGCTTTGACGATATATTAGCTTCTTTCATGATCAACAATTGTGTGCGGATCCAATAAAACAAATCAACAATTGTATGTGGATGTCAAAAAGATAATTATATTAACGTATCAAGCACTATTTAAGAACCTAGAAATCAATTTGGGACCTAATTATCAATCATTATGCTTATTAGGTAGCTTTAGTGGCACAGTGGTGCTAAGCCATACATATTGCTCATCCTTAACCATTTTTAAGGTTTTGGCGCGAATATATATCTTTAGGGTAAGCAAGCATGAATATGTTGGTCTGTTGTACTTATTTTTGGAGTGTGAATATGTTTGTCAGGTGCTTAAAGCTGACATCAATGCTGGGTATGAGAGGGAGATTACACTACAAAATCGGGTTTGGAAATTTGTGTCACTTTCAAATTATGAAAGAAACAAACTCATTGATGCTAATTTGCTTATAAATGCTTCTTTTGCTTATTTCAATGTAGGTTCTTGTCACTTTCAATGATAAGCCTGTTGAGGGACTAAATAGCTTGGTCAGTATGGTAGAGACTTGTAATGAAAATTTCATGAAGTTCACATTTGGAAACAAGAAGGTGGAGCCTCTTCCATTTTTGTTCTTAGTTTTTCAGCGAAGACCTACTAATTTTATCATCAATTTTTCATCTTTTGGAATTTTTTTGCCCTTTCGGTGGGATCAAGAAACCGGAGGGATTGCTTTGTCTGTGTCATTCTTGTTGCCATTTTTGTGTTATGACAATTGACAACCCTATAATTACCATATCCTTGACTAATTGTTGATCTTGATTTAACCATCTTATTAACGGTGGCAAGTTTGTTTTGGTCATTTTTGTGCAGACTCTGGTATTGCCGACAAACATTGCCAGATCAAGAACTCCAGATATCCTTAAGGCACACTCTATAAGTTGTGGCATGTCTGATGATCTGAAGGAATTAGTGAAGTTGACTCGAGGCGAAGAAAGTCCCATATATATCTGAAATTTGAATGGTTTTGAGTGGTAACGTTGTTCAATTTCCATTCAGTGCATTCTTTTCAGCAATGCTTTCCAGTTCCATTCTCTTTAAAAGGTTGAGCTAACTTGTGGTGGCAATATCATATAGGAGTCAGTCAAGTTGTGAGATGTTGCGGGTGTTTGTTCTTGGATGACTTTTGGTTTTTACTAAGGCATGAGATTTTCCAAAATACGCGTAACTGCATTGGGCGTTGACTATCCACCCTTGTAAACATAATTTAGATTACCTGTGTATATTCTTCTCAAGATCATCATTGTATCTGAAAGTTGCTTGATGGTTCGGTTTTAGAAAATGGGCATCTGTGATTTTAGGATACGCTTCTGGAAGTGGGGTAAGTTTCTGGTAGTTTGATTGTTCCCTGCAGTTCCGATAGTATCCTGGGAGTTAATTTCTATCTCATCCTTGCCACTTTAGGCATAGTTGGAGATGGCATGGGTGCATATGTTACTTTTAACAAAATATGCAGACTAGTATTGAGACCGAGTTACTTGATATTGAGTTGGTAAGTAGGCTACATAGCCCCTTGTCCATGTACTTGTTAAACATTATTTCGTCTACCAAAAAGTGTTACTGGTTCACGAACTTGAATTTTTTTCCCATGACATCGTGTCTTAGGTTCTGACTCCAAACGAATGCATGCAGAAACTTCTTTCTAGGCTTGCACTGCCTATAATTTTCTTGCATGTATCTCTTGCAATTTTGTTATATTTCTTATTTTCATTTTTGTTTCTTATTTTCATTTTGTCTATTGGAGGCCTTGTTATGCCAATGTGTAAAGATTGATGTTTTTTCCATTTTCATTTATGTATAGCCTATGTATCTTGGAATAGATGCGGTATTTAACTTCTTTATTTCCACACACCTATATAAAAGGAGTTAGCCAAGAAGGCTTCCATTTTGCCCAAAATCGACAAAAGTGCCCCTGGGTTTTAGAGATTAGTGTTGGCTATTCAGGGGTACTGTGGACTTTTCATATTTTCTGATTGAGTCCACAAAAGTGCCCCAGGATTTTAGAGACTAGTGTTGGCTATTTAGGGGTACTTGGACTTTTCATATTTTCTGATTGAGTCCACGAAAGTGCCCTTGGGTTTTAGAGAATAGTGTTGGCTCTTCAGGGGTACTGTGGACTTTTTATGTTTTCCAATTGAGTCCCTTTTTCGTGTTTGTTTTGTCAGAGTCTCGAAGGGCATTTTGGGCAGACAAGAAAAATGGATGTGAATGTTTACTGTTCTTGTGGCATAGACATATACATATTCTCAAAGAAGAATGAATTTTAAGTTTTCGAAATCTCATCGGTCATATGGAGGAAGAATTGAGTAAAAATTATGTCTCTTTGCAAATCAATGGCTTCCGAGCAAGACCTCGATTATGGCGAAGATGACAACGACGAACCAGTGTTGGGCAAGATCGATTAGGATAAAGAGTTTGTCTTCAAGAGTCCTCATCGAGTGAGTTCTTTGTTCACATCTATTTCTCAATCTAAGGTTATGTTTTTATTTTTGGTTTTGGCATCACAGCGAAAGCAATTTGAGTCGATTATTAGCATTGGTTCATCGGAATTAGAATTCCCAGCGCAAGCAATTTTAATGTTTATCAGCTTTTCATTTTGAGTCAATTATTAACAAACATGCCAATTTGGAAAATAACTGAAATAACTCTCATCAGATTAGGCTTATCTTGCAATACATGTTTTGACCTAGCAAACATACGAATAAAAAATCCCTATATCAGACAAAGTTGTGGCTCTTGGAATTTACTTTCTAATAACTCAACTTAAATCAAATCAAACAAATAGCCAAGTAGATGTCGCACCCCCATGAGCCAAATTAAGGATTAACGGAAGAAATTCTTCATTTGTAATGCGACGAAAATGCCATTTTTATTATCAAACTGGATTAGAACAGTGAGACTAGCTTTTTAAAGATTTAAGAATTGCCACTTAACATGAAATCAGGTGTGTTAAGTCACCTCCGAATGCAAAAAGTATGCATTCAGCGGGGTTTTGCTTTGCCATGTCAAAATGCGACTTTTCTTGCTTTTGGTTTGCAAAGACAGAGATTGAGTTCAGAAATTTACTGTTACGTGTAAAGTTGAAGGTGACACTTTACACCGCCCTTTCGGTACTAACTTCTCAATCTTAACCTTTTTAAGAAAACAGGCCCTGTCAGAAAATGAAAGGTAGGAAATATATTAACTGGTACGAACAGTGCAACGAGAGATATGCTAAAAATAAAAAGAAAAGTTTCACTAATTGGATAAAGCTAGAATTTTGATAGCAGACAAGGGGGAGCCTATCAAAATATACTAGGCTCAACTTTATCAAATTATCAAAGATAGCAAAACTGGCATTTTGAGGCACCGGATGGGGGGGCGCGGGGGGTGCCGCGTTGATGATTGCTCAAACCATACCCAAATCCAATACCCCCATTTGCTTCAAAATACTAATTAAACTATTTAACGTATTGCATCCCAAAACCGAGACATTGGAGCGGCTGACTTAGCAACTTACGTACCTAATCCCGATACTCACAATCTTTTTATGAATGCTAACGTTGTTATAATAACCCCGGACATTTTGAGAATAAGCTAAGAGGAGAGGGTGAAATTATTGGTGTTTACTGTTGTGTACTGTTGTAAGAAGTATAATTGGTGTTTACTATTGATAGGTGATGAGTATGATGTACGTAGCAAATAAAGGTAATAGTAAAGGTAGTAAAGTTAGTCAGTAGTAAAGTCATAGGTGTAGTAAATGCACTGAGGAAAATTGGTGCCTACCAATTATATGTAAATACTGTTTATATGAGGTCAGCACTCCATCCATCCGTCTATAAAAGGAGGGCTTTACTTTTGTAATCAGCAAGTTAGACAACCAGTCAGTATTTGCTATAATATCCCAGTCTCTTGTATTCTTATAATTCCTTGAAAATGTTACCCCAATGTTGAAAACATTTTCTTTTCAAAGAAAAAGGACGGAGTGCAAAAAGAATGGAGAAATGTTGAATACTGCTTTCATTGACTTGCCGAGCAGAACACCAGCTATAACTACTACATTTTGCTACCTTCACGCGGAGATTACGACGACTTAGGAAAGTGTAAGGGTATGGAAAGTGTAATTTCTTTTGGACTTCCTTTTATTCTGGGGTATGGTCAATCTGGACATGCAGAAATGATCTAGTTTTTAGGAACAAGATATGGGATGTGGTAAAGTGAGAATGGCAATTTGGATCAAAGGCAAATACAATATTAGAGAATACTCTTTTGAAGATTTCTAATGGAATTTAGCTGGGATAAGAGCTTGTCAGTGAACGATTTCTTCCTCTTTCCACCTCCAAATCTTCGGGGGCTAAGAGGATTAAGGTTATATTGGTAGTGTTTGGTTGGAAGTTTAGTTTAGTTTAGTTTTGGTAGTGGGTAGAGAGAGAAATAGAGTAATTATTGAAAATATGGATAATGATTGGAGAGAGATAGAGAGAGATGAGAAAGTAATAATTGGAGAAATAGGATAATGATTGAAGAAAAAAGTAGGGTAATAATTGGGAAAAAAACTAAAACTAAAACTAAGTTTGCAACTGAACAAAGCCATTCTGTCTGCTTTTTGGAAGCTCTGCATTTTGCTCTCTCTTATGAGTCTGCACTTGGAATAGATGTTGTCTTGGAAGGTGCCGTCAAACCTTGATTGTTGCTACAAGCTTTGTTTGGTTGGGAATTTAGTCTAGTTTAATTTTGGTGGTGGGTAGAGAGTGAAATATGGTAATGATTAATGAGAAGGATAATGATTAGAGAGAGATAGAAAGAGATGAGAAAGTAAAAATTAAAAAAATAGAGTAATGATTGGAGAAAGAAGTAGAGTAATAATTGAAAAACAAAACTAAAACTAAAATAAAATGGCAACCGAACACTACCTATTCTATGGGTACAAGTTCAAGATCTCTTATCACCCATTGGTTGGAGGGCTAAAAGGCTGCTTTTGGATGTTTTCTCCTCTTTCCATATCCAAGTCATGGGGGGCTAAGAGAGTTGGGTTGATTGGAAGATTAAAAAGCTGCTTCTATTTTGAACTTGCTACTGAGCATATTGTTAATAAGGTTGTTTTCTGTTTGTATACTGTGTATGGGAGGGTTCTACAATGCTGCTTAACTACTAGACGTATGTTGGAGTTTTGCTGTTGGCATTACCTATACTCTATTGCTGAAGCTGTTGAGTGTCAGTTATTGCTTCTCAAAGGTTTTAATCATTCTTGAAGACCTTGGTTGCAAGCTGATGCTGTTATGAGATCTCTCCAGTCTCCTGTGTCTTATTGATCAATGTTTCATGAGAGATATTTTCTAGTGCCAGTCCTTCGGCTAGCGTTTTATTGTTTTTTCTTAGCGGTTGGATGGTTCCACCTATGTCGTGGTTTCATTCAATTTCGTGTTGGACGTATCCTTTTTTTTCTCTTTCTTTTGGCTTGCTCTATGATTCAAATATCTTCTTGATTTAGAGTTTGACCGCCTCGATGTACCTTTTTTGCCTATAAAAAAAAACCCTTCAAATTCACCTTCTCTCTCTACAAACTGGTTACCTCTCACCAACCGTCAAACACCAAATCTACAATATTCTCGGTATTGCACTTGAGTCACATTATTATTATTAAATGCATTTGAAATTTTGTCATCTAAGGTATAAAATTCCTTCCGTGAAAAAAAAGTTATAAAATTCCATACAATATAATTCTCCAAATACACCGAGCGGTAAAATTTGGAGTGCATTTATAAAAAAGTTAGCCTTGCAACTTAGTCCAAACCAATGGGGCATGACTGCTGGATTTTGAATCACAGGGGTTTGTTCACTAGCCAAACCACAAGGAGTAAAGTGTAATTACCCTTTCTACGAATCATGCCAAAATATGGTTGGTTTACCAAACCAATAAATCCGTTCTATAGGGAGCCCAACATGAATTTTTTTTTTTTTTTTGTCATTCGTTAATCTTATCTACACTATCCTAAGAGATTTGGTGAAGGAGATGAATGTTTACGGATATCGAACTTTACTCATGTGCATAAGGCACGAACTACACCCCACCCCACTTACTCCCACATGTTTCATTGGATCAACAAAAAAACATGTTTTAGCAGAGCAACAGGGTAACACTAGACTTTTCCTAACTACTCTTTCACCCTTTCACAAGAAAAATGTTCCACAAAGAAAAGCAAAAGCATGCCCAGGCTTCCGCTGATGTTATTATTTTTTAAGTACTTATTTTTCGTTTTATGAGACAGATTATTCTCTCACAATACTTCATATTTAATTTAAAAAATAAGTGTTTATTTCAGTTAGTGGAACAAGCCTTAAAAGAATCCACTAATTGGGTTGGTTAACCTTGTACTCTTCCAAATGAGTGCTAATAAGAATTGACTACTATTTACTTTTTTTATTATCATTGAACTTCTCCTGCTTAAGCTTTTCATGATTAAATTTTAAGTCCTTCCTTTTGATAACATTATTTTTCCGAACATTACTTCCCCCTCTATAATTTTTCACTCTCTTATTTGAAAATTGCAAAAAGCAAAAAAACAGAACATAGTTTTCTCTCCGCCCTTTATTTTATTTTATTTTGTTTTCATCAGGCTCTCCACTCTTGGTTTGATTAGCACTTTTTCGGATATTCATGCATCTTTTATATATATCAATACATTTTTTAACCCACCACGCTGAAATTAGCATTTTCCTTATCATTTCGAGCACTGGAAGTAGCAAAAAGTAGAGGGCAAGGAGGACTAGCAAACCCAATGAATATTTTTGGAAACATCTTCTTCGAACTTGCCAAGCAGTCGCAAGGCTTTTTACTGCAATCGAAGTAGAAACTTTCCAACCTGGAAAGATAGTGAGAGCTTCCACTGAATTCAGCCATTCGGGGGTCGGATCCGGTTAAGTGATGTCCGATTAGTTTGGTCAATTTTTTTCATTCGAGCCGTGTTTTGAACGGATTGGATTTGTTCGGAGTATACAAACAAATCTGAACCGTCTGAAGTACTTTTGAATGACTCAAACGTAAAAAAAATTGACCAAACTCGTTCGGGACACTTGACCGGATCCGACCCCTCTGAATTCGGCAGAGGTCAATCATTTCACTTTCTTGGTCTCTCTCTCTCTCCTTCTCTCTCTCTGTGTTTACACTCAACTAATCTGTACGCTGTATATATATTTATACAACACATACATTCCAAGAAGGAACTCCATAAGCATCATCGAAAGAGAGAGAACTTACATTAGAATGGAGAGAGCTATCAATAGACAAAGAGTTCTGCTGGATCATCTTCGTCCCTCTTCTTCTTTACCCCATCAGACCCATGAATCTTCTCTCTCTGTAAGTCCATCCCTTTATTTTCCCTCCAGGCCTTTGACTGTCACGTTCTTGATTTCACTTTCTCTTCGTAATATATTTCCTTCTTTTTCTTTCTTGGCTTTGCGATTGTTTTCTTGTGCATTCCTTACCCAGAAAAAGTTCCCAGAAATTTCATCTACAATTTGGATATGTGAACTAGAAATTTCACAACTTTTGGGGGAGAAAGCTGGGTACCCTCGAGTCATTGTTCCAATTAAACCAAGGATACAAAATATTGGAGTAAAGTTTTGGAATTGGGATTTCTTTTTTCCGCATTTTCAATGGCTTACGAATTTTTATTTTATTTTTTGTTTTCTCTTCTGATTTTCGAAATACGTGACTGCAAAATTATTGTTTACATGAGCATTTGATAATGTTAGGGCAAAGTCTACTTTCACCCCTGTGGGTATCGTCATGTGCGGATACCTCTCATGTGGTTTTGAAAATGTGTGGATAAACCCCTTTGTCATGTTTTCCATCCATATTAACGGAGGTGTATCTCACACGCCTCTAGAATATAATCTGAGTTGTTCATAATGTATTAAATAAAAAATAGAGTATCTCTGTCATCTTGATCAGACATCAATAACCCAATGATCTAATTTTTACTAAATTCAAATTTGAAATTTTAATTTCATAACGAAATCGATTCAACCATGAGCTTTTTATTTTTTGATTGACTTGAATTTTGGCATAGATGTAGTACTCATCAAAATTTACAATAACGGTTTGGATTCAATTTTTGGTATAGGGGATGATGTGTTTAAATTTAAAAAAGAAGAATAATCAAAGGACATGATGAGAGTATATCGGTTTTTTAATGTTGTGTCCGTTAATATGGATGGAAAACATGACGGCAGAGGGTTTATTCGCACATTTTCAAAACCACGGGTAGGTTATGTGGTCAATTTTGAGTCATGAGGAGGGTATCCGCACATGACGATAACCACTAGAGGTTAAAGTGGACTTTGCCCATAATGTTATTAAGAAGATTGGAAATAGTTGGGTTGAGTAATTTTGTGGAGGTCCTCCTCAAATTGTGTAGAATATCTACATTTGACACCAAAATGATCTCACTTTTTAATGCTTTCAATTTGGGGGGATAAAATATCTTTCCCAAGCATACCACGGCGACATAGGATAAATATGTTTTGTTGGTAAATTGTGGGAGAAATTAACCATATGATGTATGTTATATCAAATTGATCCGTTCATATATACACGGAAATGGAAACAGCACACAGGCATACTACTTTAGTTGATCAGGAACATGTGGTTCTTTTGTTGTTGACCAGGCTTCAGTATGTCTGGCTGGGGATAGTGCTGCTTATCATCGAACTGCTGCTTTTGGAGATGATGTTGTGATTGTGGCGTAAGTTCGTTCGCAACATAAATTGTTTTCAACTATTTGATTCTATAGAAATACTGCCATGTACATAAGTCCATAACATGTGGAACTGAACTACTATTCTCTTTCCATGTCATTCATTATCCTTATCTTTTTAATGTCGTTCTGCATGGATTGCTGCTAATAGTGCATGTAGGACTGCCATTTGCAAATCAAAACGTGGTGGTTTCAAAGATACCCTTCCGGATGATCTACTCGCTTCTGTTCTGAAGGTAGATTGGGATAATGATTAATGAGTTCTTATGGTACTTTGGTTGGTAGGAGATAGAAAATTGGATTTTATGCACTTAAGGCCTATCCACCTTTCAAGCTTGTCATGATTTTTTTCCGCACTGTAGGCAGTGATAGAGAAGACAAATCTGAACCCTAATGAGGTGGGAGATATAGTTGTTGGTACGGTTTTGGCGCCAGGTTCAGAAAGAGCAATAGAATGCAGGATGGCTGCATTCTACGCTGGTTTTCCCGGTACTTCATTATCATGGTCTTTCCTTTTATTCTTGTTTTTTCTTTTTTCAATATAATGCTTTATATGGTGGCACATTCTTCCTTTGTGATTCTGGTGGACCTGTAGGCACCAAATAGAATTGACATAGTTCTGTTGCAATGTCATTGTACGTTGTATTTGGTGATCATATACATCAGAATTCGCAAAATAATTTAATCAGAAATAACTTATGCAAAATAGAAAATTCTAGGACATGGTTTATATGTAACAAGTTTCGCTACTTATCTCTCTTGTCGTCTATGCCTCTGAAGTAAATTGTAAATATTTCACACAGAAACTGTGCCCCTTAGAACCGTCAACAGGCAATGTTCATCTGGCCTTCAAGCAGTAGCTGATGTTGCTGCCTACATAAAAGCTGGATTTTACGACATAGGTAAGAGAAAAAATCTGGTAAACAACTACTGTGAATGTCTCCTCCATGTTTTGCCTTGATGTTTGTTCTTTTCGTGACAGGCATTGGTGCTGGAGTGGAGTCCATGACGGTAAACCAGGTCAGAGGGGT
>BPLS01028081.1:0-21033 GCA_019656275.1 Rhododendron kiyosumense
TACCCTTCCACGAACATACCACACCATATATTTACATCGTCTATCTCGATGGATCATAGATTTTAAAAGAAAAATACAGCCTAAAAAATACGGGTCTCTATGTCGTTTGTAACTCTATATCGAGTCTATCGACTATCCACAATATACAGGAGTAGTAACATTTAAATTATACATATACCACTAAAATATAGAATATTAATGAATAGAACCCCAGTATTAATAATTATATTTTGACCTCAAATTCGAGAACCTAACCAAGCCGAATACTATTAGGCTCAGATTTATCTCATTTATAGAACGAGCCTAAAATGGAGGTTCAGGTTGAGTTTGTTTAATAGACGAGTCGAACTCAAACGAGTCTTTACCGAGCCGAGTCTCGAACAATTTGCGAATGGCTTAGTTCATTTACAGCCCTACCAACAGCTAATTGATCAAGTAAAAGGAATAGATAGGGGACGAGCAGATTGACGGACAAATGTAGAATTGTGGTCTCTCCTTTTAGCAGCTCGTGATCCCAATGGCTAAAACTAAAAGCAATACTTTCATTGATTCACCAAGTGTGGTCAGAAAAGAAAAGAAAAGGAAAAAAAAGACTTTGGGTACACCTTTCGCTTTTATTTTAAATATTTTTTTTAAAAATAAGGTAATTTCAAACTCAAATATAATGAAAATAAAAAATAATTTTTTATTTTTTATTGCACGGTTTAAAATATCTCAATAAAATCTATCAAACAAGATTTACATTGACAGAAAAATTATTTGCGTAAATATATGATTTTTAAGTTTGAAATTACCTTCCTTTTCTAAAAGTTACTTTTCTAAGAAATCGAAACGCCCCTCAATATTCTCCAAAAGTTACTTTTCTAAGAAATCGAAACGCACCCTGATTATTCTCAAATATTCTATCCTAACCCTTGTCTTTACTGGTCGAATTAGGATATATTTTATGTAAGAAAGCCAACTTAGAAAGGCTTAATACTATACTCCCTCCGTTTCAAATTGATGGTACAATTCAGTCTCCAATTGGGAAAATTTCACGTAGGCACCCAACCTTTTACACAAATCACACACAAACACCTGACCTTTTTTAAATTTCATATAAACACCTAAGCTTTTTAAAAACTCATCAATTCAACACCTGACCTTCATTAAATTTCATATAAACACCTGAACTTTCTAAAAACTCATCAATTCAACACCTGCCGTCACCCTTCCATCTAAAACCAAATGGAAAAAAAGTTTAAGTGCTCCAATGTTCTTACTTGTTTGAAATATTGCTAAGTTCTTATTTTCCTGATCATTTTATCCTAAAGAATCATAATTAATTTTTGACTCTAAAGCTCTCGTTAATCAGCCCTAAGAAAATCGTATAATCAAATATCTCTTAGAGCTAACTAACGAGAGCCTTAGAATCAAAAATTAATTATGATTCTTTAAGATAAAATAAAATGATCAGAAAAATAAGATCTTCGCATTGATTTAAATGGATTGAAAATTGGAGCAATTAATTTTTCAACCATGTAAAAATCGTTTATATATTAAAAAATATGGTTAAAAAATTAAGTACTTCAATTTTCAATCCGTTTAAACCGGTGCGAAGATATTATTTCTCTGATTATTTTATCCTAAAGAATCATAATTAATTTTTGACTCTAAAACTCTCGTTAGTCAGCCCTAAGAAAGTCGTATAATCAAATATCTCTTAGTGCTAACTAACGAGAGCCTTAGAATCAAAAATTAATTATGATTCTTTAGGATAAAATAATCAGAAAAATAAGATCTTCGAATTGGTTTAAACGGATTGAAAATTGGAGCAATTAATTTTTCAACCATGTATAAATCGTTTATATATTAAAAAATATGGATACAAAAATTAAGTACTTCAATTTTCAATCCGTTTAAATTATTGCGAAGATCTTATTTCTCTGATCATTTTATCTTAAAGAATCATAATTAATTTTTGATTTTAAGGCTCTCATTAGTTAGCCCTAAGAGATATTTGATTCTACGACTTTCTTAGGACTAACTAACGAGAGCTTTAGAGTCAAAAATTAATTATGATTCTTTAAGATAAAATGATCAGAAAATTAAGATTTCGTACTGGTTCAAAAAAATAAAAAATTGGAGCACTTAACTTTTTTTCCGTTTGGTTTTAGACGAAGTGGTGACTGCAGGTGTTGAATTGATGAGTTTTAGAAAGCTCAGGTATTTATATGAAATTTAATAAAGGTCAGGTGTTGAATTGATGAGTTTTTAGAAAGCTCAGGTGTTTATATGAAATTTAAGAAAGGTCAGGTGTTTATGTGTGATTTGTGTGAAAGGTCGGGTGCCTACGTAAAATTTTCCCTACAAATTTAATTTGTTAATATCTTTTAATTTACAATGAATTTTATGTGCAATAGAATCTTATATGATAGATCTCGCTATTATACAAAGTTTTTAAAATTTTTAAAGAAATTATAGATTGAAAGATATTTATAATTTAAAAATACAATTAAAGACCGAACCAGACAATCAATTTGGAACGGAGGGAGCAGCAAAATAATGCTACATCAGCCTGCAAGCTCAGTCTCACCGACTAAATATATATAAATAGATCCACTATGATCTGTACGATCCACTATGATCCGTACAGGAAATGGCCACTAGAATGATGTGGTCTTATTTTGTTTGTTAGTTTTGAGTATTTTAGTTTTGGTAGTTGATAAAGAGAGAAATAGGAATGATTGAAGAGATGGATAATGAGTAAAGAAAGATACGGAAAGAAATGAAATTAATAATTAGAGAAATAGAATTATGATTGGAGAGAGTTAATAGGGTAATAATTATAAAACAAAACTAAAACAAAGTTAAAATGAAAAACAAACAAAGCCGTACGAGTAGTTATATTTTTCTTGTGATTTCAATGGATATTTTTCGTTTTAAGGCACAGGAGAGCCACGTCATCCTTCTGAAATTATTCGGATCTACTACCCGAAATATGCTGTGTAGAAAATTTTGCACAAGCGGTTAAAGGCTTGCGCCTCCATCCGCGACGGGTTCAGATCCCGTCCAGTACGGGTTTCAGTCCAATCCCGTCCAGTTCGGTCCTTTGTGGGCCCTTTCCGGGTCCACAACAATGATCAAAACCGTTCACATTTTAGAGTTCGTCGAGACCAACGACCATACCAAAAATTACGTTGATCGGATACCGTTTGATATCATTTCAAAATGCATTAATGTTGTCTAAAAAAGGTGTGAAACACAGGATTACAACCCTTCAACACATTTTTCCGAAACTTCATACATTTTGAAATGATACTAAACGGTATCCAATCAACGTGATTTTTGTTATGGTCGTTGGTCTCGACGAGCTCTAAAATGTGAACGGTTCCGATCATTGTTGTGGGCCCGGAAAGAGCCCACAAAAGGCCGAACTGGACCGGACTGGACAGTAGCCCAAACTGGACAGGATCTGACTCCGAATAAAAAAGCTTGTTCAAAATTTGTAGCTAATGGGAGTTGAGGCCAAGCACCAAGAGTTTATCTAGAAGTTATAGCACAATGCCAACATATACAGTTATGCCTACCGCACAAATAAAAAATTAAATAATGAACTACAAATACAAAAGCGCTACACTGTTCATTTTTTTTTAATGTTTTAGCATGTTTACGTTTTGTTGTGCCCCAGGGGTCACTCACACACACAACACATACAGATTTTAAAGGAAAAACTCCATTTATATATACTAGTGTTTGTCCGTGCCTACGACACTATGCACCCCAGCTCGTGCCTACGGCACTACCAACGATAGTGCAAATCACGTAAACACCAAGTTGCATTGAAAGGATCCAAATCTAACTATTCCCTCCGTCTCTAAATAAATCATGTAAACACAAAAAAAAATTGAATTTTTTAGCAAAAGAAATGCATCCTTTTAGAGGTCTAGATTTGCGGTCCAAACATTTATTTAGAGACGAAGGGAGTATAACACAGACACAAAAATTCAAACTAATACCATGTTACATTCATAGGAGCCAAGTTCAAACATGACCCGAAAAAAAGACTCAAAAAACGGGTTGTCTACAGAGGATGTAATATGCAAAAGGATCATTGTCCCAAAAGTGTGTCCTCATTACTCTTCTAACGATCTTGAAATTTTCTCTTCATCGCTCTCCCAATAGTTCGTCCTTTTTGGGAGAAAAACCAACCTTTATGGTAGCCAAATGGAAATCTCTCACAAGTTCGTTGAACTCTAGCAAGAGGAACCCATCTCTATCTCCACTACATCTGCTGCTCGGGGCAAGACCAGCTATGGAACTATCAGGGGAAGCCTTATGGTTAGTCCAGTCTTCCTACAGAAAAGCAAAAAAGATCTAGTAAGTACACACACACAATAAATTCAGCAAGATAACAATCAACAAATTTGGCTTCGTTGTGCAGGAAAAAAATGTGGTTCGGGCTAATTAAATATTCATTAACAATCTTAACTAACATTCGAGCCAAGTCACCATTGAGGAATAAAAATAGAATGAACAGAAGTAGTTAGTATCATTTGATTAAACATTTAAACTTGTGTTCCCTAATTGTCTGATGTTAAAGCAATTGATTCAATGCTTCACGAACATTTTTTATTTTAAAGATCACAACCAGCATCAACCACTTTGATCATACATCCCAAATGGTTCGTATAGTTGCTAGGGTGCTACCTAAGAAAAGTCGAAAAAGGTGCCTTACAGTCTTCAACTTAAAATCTGACTTCGCACGGAAATAACTAAGGTACAAACTCCACATACTTTTTAAGGTTTATGAATCTAGTTTCAAAATCAGAAAACGGTTCGTAATTTCATCGCTCGAGCTAAAAATTATGGCCGTTTCGCCAACATGTGTCAGTGCAGACTGCACAGTTCCGAAAATGAGTGATGCTAGGTTAGGAATTTCTATAGAGCTCAATACTTTGAACTTGATCCTAAAATTTTTACCATATATAGAAGACTCATAGAGGAACTCTCAGTAAAATTCTCAGAAATTTAAGAACTTCCGAACTATCTCAATAAAATTCGCCAAAATCAGGTCAGATACAAGTTTCTCAATTCAAAGTTTGTTCTACATGTTTTGTACTATGAGTTGAATTCCATGGAAATAAATGAAAGATGACTATGTTTTCCTATCTAGAAAGACATTCCTACCATGTAACACTTATACGCTAGGGGTAAGGCTAAGACGTCAAAGCTTATCCACTACCGGAGACGCCTGGTAGATACACCAACTATGGGGAATGTGCTTTGTAAAGGCTATGCTTCTATGTTTAAAATCTCTATGAAATGTTTTATTGTTTCCATGGAAAGCATGTAAATTATGTATTGGTCACTCATACGAGCGTTGGCTTATGTATTTTTCTCCACCTTTCAGGATGCGAAGATTAAAGGGTTGATGTGGATTCTTCTGTGTGGATAGACTGTAAATATAAGACTGGTACTTTTGTTGTAGCTATTGAAGCACCACTTTAGAGGCTTGTTGTTTGTAGTTGAATCTTGTAAGATATGAAGAAGGCACAGCTTTGAGTGGTTGACAAGGAAAACCATGTATATAACCTGTGATGTTCAATATGGTAATATATGTTTTGCTTCCGCTGAATATATATTTTTTGTTCCTTTTTCATTGCTTATAAGGTTTGTTACTTGATATGGCCTTGGTGGGATTTCCATCGGCGCTTTGTTTTGGCTTAACCCCTAGGATCGGGTTAGGGTCGTTACTCATTTTCCCATTGGAGTACTTTTGAACAAAAATTTCCCACATATATTCATACGTTCCTTCACCGTCACATGAACAAAATATATCCTACATTAGTTTCTTAAATTGCAAACTTCAGCAATAATCTTGAATCGAAAATCTTAATCCCTACGCTTTCCGGGCCAGTAGCACCCCAAAATCAAAATGATGAATTTCCATGGATAAAAAATACAAACAGAATAGTAAAAGCAACAAAGTTAAACCGGAAAAAAAATGGTTCAAATATTCTATTGACTCTGCCAAGAACATTAAAAATCTGAATCAATCAATTATCAAAAATTAAGACAAAAATATTTGATCAGAAAGGATGCTTTTAAAATTTTAACAATCGCACATGTTTCTCTGATGCAACTAAACCAAAATTGGAACAAAAATGTGCTGCTGCCTCTAACATAGGGTGATCATTTCCAATCACAGCGTTTTCCCCTCCTACATCAACTATACATGATTAATAACAAAATTAAATACCCATAACCCAGATCAACTTTGACGACAGAGAGGAAGTGATTAAATAAATAAAGCCAAACCTGGAGGAGGAGGCCATGGTGGATAGACCACAAAGGACATAGTTTGTCAACGGATCGAAACCATAAGCCTATAAGAAGAGGAAAACACAAAGAACAAAAGTAAGAAATCTTCAAATTAAGAGGCAACCTCGGGATAAAGTTGTACCTTCAGACATACAGCTCACCACTCTTTTTTTTTTTTTTTTCTTAATTATATCATGCTCACATGGCAAAATTACTCCACTTTTGCCCGTGCCTAAGGCACTTGTTAGCTAGTGGCTCAAACACTAAATCGATTCATTAGTGTGTAGTATGTGATTCTCTTTTTAGTGGCATAAAAGAGAATTACTCGTGCTTACGGCACTCTCGCAACTAAACTTTTAAGCTAGCTACAAAAAACTATCGATTTGCTTATGGAAGCCAAACAGGTTTGGCTCAAAGTTTGTTCAGAAAGCCAAACAAAGTTTCACCAACACAGAAGTAAGTGATGTAGATTGTGAAATTTTCCTTTCAAGTTCCAATCATATATGCCGTTCAAACAGGGGGGGAAAAATCTGCAGAAGCCCTCTACTTCACTACAAAGTCTCGACAAATAGAAGAGAGGCAAGTTCCAATCATATACGCCGATCAAAAAGGAGAAAAAAATCTACAAAAGCCCTCTACTTCACTACAAAGTCTCTACAAATAGAAGAGAGGTTCGAATTTTACCACATGCATTTTAACAAACACATGGTGGGCAACAGAAAATACGTCTCATAAGCAAGTTCAAGCTGCAAAATCCCTGGCACTCTTCTCCTCCACAAAGCCAATTTTTTTTCTAAACTATTTTTGTTTCTAAACCCAGAGTTTTTGTATTGGGGCAATCATACCCAACAAAGCAGTATGTGAAACTAATCTCCTATTCAACGAAACTTTCATGCCTTTAATGTCTCTTAGCAAGGCACCATTTCTTGGAGGCTTGAAAGATGAGTTTACTCCCAAAATCACATTACCCAAAAGCGGAGAGCGTTGAGTAATCACTATAATGCATCAATGCCCCAAATTAAGCACTCACTAAAGGGAACAAATTTAAGCACTCAGAATATTTCAATGGGGTATGCAAACTGGCTATTTTGTCTATTCAACTCAGTTATTAGAACAAAGAGCGTTGAGCAATCACTATAGAAATTGAACCAAAAAATCTGGAGAGCGTTGAGTAATTACTTGCTACATGTTAAAGAAATTGAACCAAACTCCAAAATGGTTACCCATTACCTTTGCTTTCTTGGCCCAGCTCCCACCGTCCATGCGGCTCGTAGGCTTTCTTCGTCCAGCTTCTGACGGGACTCGAAACTCAAGATTTCGACGAGAATGGCCTTTTTTTTTTGCGGAAAACAGGGGGCCAAGAGAAGGGGAAAAGGAGGGAGAGAGAGAACTCACCAAACATGGGGCTCGCCGAGGGTGGATCATAGGAGAAATGGAGCAGGGGGATTTCGGGAGAAAGTGAGCAGTGTAGCTCTCAATAGGGTTTTCAAATTTTGAAATTGAATTTGCTGGCGTACAGCACTGGGCAAAAGGGAGGGGTTGGGCAAAAGACCCCATTTAGGTAAAGTATTTACAAAAAGGCTATTGTGTAGAGGATAGAAGTTGGGGAGAAATCTGGACTGTTAGATTTGTTTGTATGGGTAAATAAAATCTGGACTGTTAGACCCTTGTATTTTATTAGATAGGTATTTATACAATATACATAAACTTGAAAAATCCTCTCCCGAAGAGCCTCAGGACCTCACCCTCTCAGACTCTCATCTCATCAGCTCACTCACGCACTGCTCTCAACACACACGCACACGTATATATAGCAGAGAAAGGGAGATACAATCCAAGACCATTTATTGCTCTTCCACGCCTGGGATTCCAAAGGTCCACAATTGCTACCCAAATCTTCAACAAAGACTACAGCAGCCAACAGCCCATGTGCATCACCCAAATAGGTGAATTTCCAACAATCACCCCCTTCATGCATGTGGGGTGTCGTTGATTCCATTCAACCTCTCTATCAAGCGCCCGTGTCACTCCAAGTCTAGCTTCTAGCACCCTCACACCGGAGTACCCATGCCCAACTGAATGTATCCTTACTTGACTAGATCTTCTAAGGCTAATCTCACAGCACTCTCTGGCTACAATACCGCCACTCTAGCAATTCCCGTGTACCAGAGCACCAACACAATTTCCCTCTACTCACACCAGAGGTCCCGTTCGCCAAATGGTCTCATACACCATCTAAGAAGAGGCTGGCTTCCGTCTCTGTTGACATACCGCATCCCCCGTCGAGCTACGCCATACCTCCAAACCGAGATATACAACTCGCGAATCTGGGACGTCATAATTCCTGCTAGATCTTCATGGCTCATACTGGTTTCACCGCCGATATACCGCACCCCCTGACCGGAGTGCCCGCATCCAAAACCGAATGCTCTCAATCCGTCATCCACGAGAACAACATCTGCATCCCCCAAAAATAGTGTCTACATTCAGCCTGTGCACCTGGCCGATCTCCAGCACAATTTGACGGAGCTCAACCAGCTCAACATCCCTACCTATCTCTCTGGTATGCCTCCACATTTGAACTCGATCGGATGACCCACTTGCAATTAACCATTATGAATTCCCAGGAAAGAATGGTGGGGACTCGACCTCCTTAAAAACCATTCTCCTTCAACCCTTAGGTTGTTTTTCCTGAATTCATAATGCTGCAAGTGTTCTGCAACAGAGTCCATTTATGTTGCGCTCCTCTGCTACTTGAGCGCCCGCATCACTCCTCCGAATGCCGTAGTCTGCGTCCGCCAATCCTCGAACGCCAGTGCCCAGTCACAGGACACATCTCAATGACACCATCTCTCCTCATCATGTGGTGACACATCTGGAGAGGATCTCAGTCACATAATCCACAAAGGAAGAGATCCTGCAAAGCTTTGTCTTCAACGGGCTCCTCGGAATGGGCCCGTAATGGAAACTTGAGGGCCAAGGACACAGAGGGCCCGTTGGGCTTCTCCACTTGTGACCATGTGAGCAGGTCAAGGCGCCGGGTCGTGTCACAACTATGGACTGTAGTGGGATCAAAGACTGCTGTGAAATTTTATTGTATTCACAAGCGCACAAACCATACCGATATTATAGTAATGCAAGAACGAGGTCGAAGATTTTCAAGAGGAAAAACTCCATCTGGCGATTGACCTTGAGGCAATTCACTTACGCCCCCAAACCCTTGCCATTCCTTCATTGGCGGCCATGAAAAGTCAGAATTTGAGATTATCACCAACTTATGGTTCTGGCCCTCTCCCATGCAACCTGATATGAAGGACCGCCGGTCAAGAAAATGAAAATCAAACGCATTTTTCTTAATATTAACTTAAAGGGTTTGGACAAGTTAATGCGCACTTTAATTAGTCTTTCAGGACCACGTCAAATAGTTGGGCCTTAATTAAACCTATGAATTGGCTCTACAAGAATTGATACTATTGAGACTTCTGAAGTGGTCAAATTCTTAATGCACTTTTTGTTTATGAAGGAAAGGAAGAGAAGAAAGAGAAAAGTAATTTTATAAGAGATAAGTAAAGAAAGTGCAGCGGATGATTTAATGTTTTGTATGTAATTGGTTGGCCGCTCCTTGCAATCCTTTTTTGTCTTTGGATGGTGCGTGATATATGATTAACTGAAGCTTAGAAGTCAATTTTTCTTTGAATGTATGCTCTTAGTATTAGAAGAAGTGCTCCACCCACAATAACAAAGTATTGATGGCTAATATTACAGTTAAAAACTCAAAATCACAACTTGTCCAATTTTAAAAATGCAACAATGATAAAATGAACAACCAAGCAATCGCGTGAAATGCCATATCATGAAGACCATGAAACTACCCTTTACAAAAAAGAAACAACTTAGCCCAAACAATCACATGATGTGGTATACAATAAGAGCTATGATCTCACAACGTCGTGAGCTTTACCAGTGCCTTGTTCGCTACCGCTGCAAACCCACCGGAAGTTGGACCTTATCCCCTAGCCATTCTGAGTCACTCTTTTGAAAGCCTTTTTGCCTTTAAAGATGAAATAAGCTCACCGACAACAACAAACTTTTTGGTATAAACCATGCCTAAACGATATGGTTTTCCGTTGTGGCCTCCTCCTCCTCTGATGCTCCTCCATGTATCATCCCTCGCAAGGGTACAAACCTCAAACGATATAATATGGCCGGCCTTCATGCATTTCATGATTACATTTCAAGACCTTGTATCCATCACTCAATTGACTAAACCAAAACCCGAATCTTGACCTACGCAATTTTGGAAGGCCAAAAGGTCTCGTCCTAGAAGAATTGGGTTACACACCACAATATCCTTATCAACATGCAAACAAACTAACCCATTGCATGCTCCTATTACTCGTCCTTTATCGCCCTCATGGGGGCTGTAAGTCTCAGAGACGGTGGCGTTTTGGCAGCCAAAGCCGGCAACGTCGTCGTCAAGCTTGAGAATGCCGAAGTGAGCGGGATTGGCGGGGCCGTCAGAGGAAAGATAAGACTGAGAGGAAGAGACCCCCTCAAGACATGCAATTTGGCAAAGTAGGGTTGGAGAATTAGGTTGTGCCACTTCTTGCATGCTCGTTTGCATCTAATGATGGACTTGATATCAGGGACAGGGATCCTTGCTGGAATGTTGCAAATTATGTCATCTGGAAGGTCTGCGATGGTGGTTGCTGCCATGAGAGAGAGAGAGAGAGAGAGAGAGAGAAGTAGATAATTCCGTGATAAAAATTGAAGAGATATAAAACGTGCAAAAAGCTCGAAAACAGAGTACGTGGGTTCAAGTTGATGATAAATAAATAAGGATTGATTAGCCTAGAGGAGAGGAGGCCCAGTTTTATCTCCAACGCAATCTTTTTTATGATGTAAAATTCTTTACTTTAATCACAAAAATTGTTTTCGGTTGTGTTCCCCTAATTGAAATAAGTACGTTTTTGAAAAATATGCACTCATTTTTTAAATTAAAGGAGATAGATGGTGAGAGAATGACTGTCTAGTAAAAACAAATTATAAGTACTCAAAAAAAAGAATCTTTGCAGAAAGGAATCGAACTTTTACTTTTTACTACTTCTACCAAATTTGACCAAACTACGCATTAAAATCCCAAACCGCAGTCAAATCCCAAACCGCAGTCCAAACGTAGTCAAAGAAGTGCTCCACGCCTCCACCCACAATAACTGCATTTTCGAGAATAAATATGGCTATTAACAGTTAAACTCAAAATCACAAGTCGTCCAATTTTTAAAATGCTAACAATGGAAAAACAAACAATCAAGCAATCGAAATGCCATATGAAGACCATGAAGCTACCTTTAAAAAAAAAAAATTTCAATACGTACGGTTCCATCTTTCAAAATCTATGATCTCACAACGTCGTGATGTTTTTACCCATTACCCTACATAACAACCACGGTGGGCAAAGGAATCTTGGTGTATGAGCAATTGATTCAGTCGAAAATATAACTTTGTGATACTTAATTCTCTTTATCCCTCCGGTTTGGGGATTATGAGATATAAGAATTGTGTTGTGGAAAATCATCAGTACGGTTCCGTCTTTCAAAATCTTTATGGGTCGGATCAGTCCAACTAGCCCACGAAGATATGGTAGCCAAACAACCCATTTGAATGACCAAACCCCCGAATGTACACAATCTTTCATCACCCAAATATTACAATCACTTGATGAAGGGAGATCGATAAGGTGTCCAAAACTCCAAGATGCACGATATACCATCGATATCATGACAAGGCAATGAGAGATTTCCCAATTCCTCATTATATTCTCCACATCAAAATATCATAAGATCAATCTGGTGCAGGGTGACTTTCTTGTTTTGCATAGCTAAACTAGCTCTTACAAATACTACTTTTTGGGCATTGGGGAATGGCGAATATGGAAAGCTGGGAGATTAGTTATGTTCTATATATATTTCCCTTGAAAATGGCTTGGATATGAAGATGAAGAGACTTTGAGCGTCCAACAGGGCTGGTGTCTGGTGAGGATTAAAATGTCAAGTCACAATAGTTTTTATGGCATCATAAAAAGTACTCGTACGGCTTTATCATCAACCTTATTAAAATGCACCAATGAAAAAGCGAACAACATGCAAGCAATCGAAATGCCATACCAAGACCATGAAACTACCTTAAAAAAGTATTAAAAAAAAGACCTTAGCCCGGCCAAACAATCACATGATCTGGTATACGTACAATAAGAGCTATGATCTCTCAAATGAAGTTTTTACCTATTACCCTTCATAGCAACCATGGCGGGTAGAGGAAGCATGATGTATGAGGAATTATTTCAATGCAAAATGCAACTTTGTGATACTAAATTATCTCTGTTAATCCTGTCTGAGGATTATGCGATGCAAGAACTTTGTCGTGGAAAATCATCAATATGGTTCCGTCTTTCAAAATTTTTATCGGTTGAACCGGTCTAATTAGTCCAGGAGAATCTGGTAGCTTAACAACCCATTTCAATGTCCAAGCCCCCTAGCAATGTAATCTCTCAGCACTCATACATTAAATTTAAAATCACTTAACCAACGGGCACTGCTAAGGAATAAAAAGTTGTCCAAAACTCCAAGATGCGACAGACCCTCGTTATGACAAGGCAAGGAGAGAGTACTTCCCAATTCCTCATTGTCCATATCAAAATAGCATAAGCTTAATCTTGAAGCCATGTCTTCCCCTAGCCATGCACCATTCACGAAAACAAAATCAATACCAGTGGACGTAAGACAGCAAGAGAATGGTTCTCTGTTGTGCCCTCCACCGATGCTCCTCCATGTATCATCCGTCCCAAGGGTACAAACCTCAATCGACATATTATGACCATTCGTTTTATTACATCTCAAGACCTTGTATTCATCGCTCGATGGACTAAACCCAAACCCGAATTGTGACCTACTACTATGTGCCGGTTTTGGCAGTTTTGGAAGGATCAAAGATCATCGCCCTTGAAGAATTGGGTTACAAACCATAATATCCTCATCAACATGCAAATAAACTAAACCATTGCATGCTCCTATTAATCGTCTTTTATAGAGCTCGGGGGGGATGTAAATCCCTTATCTGAATGTGATGGTGGCATTTTGGTGGGCTAAACGGTCGAGGTCATCGTCAAGCTCCAGAATGCCGAAGTGAGCGGGGTTGAAGACGTCAGGGGGACTGTAGAAGATAAGACTGGGAGGAAGAGACCCCCTCAAGCTCTGCGATTTGGCGAAGTAGGGTTGGAGAATTAGGTTGCGCCACTTCTTGCACACTCGTTTGCATCTAATGACAGACTTGATATCAGGCATTCTTACTAGAGTGTCGAAAATTAAATCATCTAGAAATTCTGAGATGGTGGCTGCCGCAGCAACATTATTAGCCCTTCTGTTCCGCGGTAGCGGTGGACCTGGACAGAACGACTCTTTTTGTTAACTCCCCTCCTTGCCTTGAGAGACAGAGAGAGGGGCCGGGGAAAAGTAGATGATCCCATAATAAAAATAGTAAAAGAACCCTCACACACTGTGATCTGATCTGGGAGTTTTTTCTTCTTCTCCTAGATGCTCATGGGATAGAACTTCCACTGCATGAACCCTAGCTAGGATACAGAGTGGGGTTCAACCATTGATGATGATAAATAAATAATTAAGGATTCATTAGCCTAGAGGAGTCCCACTTTTATTACAATATGGAAACTTGGAAAGATTTGTTTCCATCCACAGATCCTTTCCAAACTTGTACGACTCGAGGATTTTCGTATATGAAGAAAGAAAAACTTTTATGTATAACGGGAATATCAAGGGTGGTGTTATTCCCTCCGGTCCGTTTTCATTTTAATTTTCGGCCATTTCCCGATCACACTTTGATGATTGCTCTATTCGTTTGTAGAGTTCGGCGAGAACCTTAATTATACCAAAAATCATGTTCATCGAATTTTAATAGATAAATGATCGGCAAGCGTGAAAATTGAAAAAAAAACACTAAATCGAACCCAATTTTGATTTTTTTTACAATTTTCACATGTGCTGATCATGTACCTACTAAAGTAATTCTTCCCTCCTCTAGAATAGTGCTTTTTTTTTTTTTTAACAGCATCTCTAGCAATGTATTATTGTTATTAACGAAATGTTACTTTCTTTGCTAAGAAAAAAACCCCTACCCTTTGCACTTACTATATATTTTAACCCATGCATGGTAGATGCTCTGGGATTGTCTCGATTACCTGTTTAGTCCATTTTGGATAGTCCAAGAATTTACTTTACTTGAGATTCTTATCGATAAGAGTTTCATGTTTAATCTACACCTTTGATATAATTTTTTATCAACCGTCCCATATATATTTACTTTAAACGAGAGGATTCGTTCAATGAAACAACATAGATACAAGTTACTTATGAATAAATTTTAAAGACCAACCCAATTTATACGCAACTCAAGGGTTGTTTGATAACTCATTTAACACTAAACGATTTGATTAAGAGTACTATATCTCAAACGCAAATGTAAAGTTCTTCATTCAAAAAATTGTTTTCTTCCAACTACTTTTACCTAGGCATTGGAGGGCAACTATTCGCAGCTCCATATTTTCTCTCTTAGTCCGTTAAAAATTTTCAATTACACTTGACAGTTAGTTACCAAAATTAAGATACATTTTCAGCATATAATTACCAAAATATAATAGTTTTTTCAACAGCTATTTACCGAAAATATATGTTCGGCAGTTATTTACCAAAGGTTAAATATATTTTCGATATATAGTTACCGAAATGTTATGTATGATTTTCAACAACTATTTACCGAAATATAGTGAATTAAGAGAGAAAATACGGAGCTCAGAATAGTTGCCCCCTAAAATCTTGAATTGCAATCCAAACATAGTCAAAAAAATGCTCCACCCACAACAACAAAGAATGGTAATAAATAAATGGCTAATATTACAGTTAAAAACTACCCTGAAACTACCCTTCATAGCAGCCATGGTGGGCAAAGGAAACTTGGTGTATGAGCAATTGATTCGGTCCAATTTTGTACAACTTTGTGATACTCAATTATCTCTGCTAATCCTGTTTGAGGATTATGAGATACAAGAACTTTGTCATAGAAATCATCAATATGGTTCCGTCTTCCAAAATTTTTATTCAGCTGGACTGGTTCAAATAGCACACGATGACAAAGATTTGTACAAACCTAAAACGTAATATTGTCTTCCTGCGTTCCATTACATCTCTAAGACCTTGTATTCATCACTCAATGGACTAAACCCAAACCCGAATCTTGACCTAGAATGTGCCAGTTTTGGCAGTACTTTTGGAAGGACAAAAGGTGGTCATCCTTCAAGAATTGGGTTACACACCACAATATCCTCATCAACATGCAAACAAACTACTCCATTGCATGCTCCTATTACTCGTCCTTTATAACCCTCACGGGAGATGTAAATTTCATATCTGAATGTCACGACGGGGTTTTGGCCGCCAAAAAGGTCAATAGCCGGTCTGATGCGATGGTTCCACTACACCTTGTCATTAATTAAAAGTACATGAAACTGAACCCAATTCCACCATCAGAACACGAAAACACAGGAAAATAAGAAGTCGTAACTTAGAAGTGTATTGCCCACAAAGAAGTCCTACTGGTATTACAACGCAGCACAGGAAACCATAGCCATGAAAAGAACTTGCCAAAAAAACTTGGCCATTCAAGCAGTGAGCATGCAGAACGATGAAATACATATATACCTCAATAATACAATTGAAGTGTCTAACCGATACCGCCATAACCAGTCCTAATGCCATGAAACTATCTCATACTAAACCCTACCGGCCTACCCAAAAACCATAATAACCGTTCAACGCTCAAAAGTGTTCTCAACCTCCATAAACCATATAACCATTAAAATTTAAAGCAACAAACCAACATGGTCCTATTGTGTAAATACAGAGAGACTGAAGTCTCAAACTTTACCATAAAAGGGCATGCCATAAACAAGGCACGGTCATCAGAATTCGCGAACAAGTTTTTACATTTTACCCGCATCTCATTGTTTTGCAAGAACTGAGGCATCGATGACAGCTTTGCCATACACTCCTCCATGGTGGGAACGACAGGAAGAACGCGAGAACTCGATTCACAGCAACTGTCCACAATTTTTTGCAAAGCAATCTCAAGCCTCGTCAAAGCAGACATTCTTGGCCTAAGACAATTCTTCTGCAAGTTTACATTAAAAAATAAGTTAACACCAAGCAAGCAGGAAATAAAAAAAAAGGGAAAGGAAACATATACATACAGTCAGTCTTTCCCCTGTGGCAACTTCAGGGAGAGGAACAAAGCTCGGAATATGACCAGTTGCGTAGAATTCTGATTTGATCCCATAAATGTTGAGATTCTTAAAACTACCTAACTTAGGATTATATTCCACCAGAGGATTCTTGTTAACTAACATCAAGATCTCCCCACTCTCGAGGATCATAACTGGCTCACATTTGTCTAACTGCCCTCTCTTACAAATTCCATTTCCAATAACAAACTCTTTGGTCCAAGACTCCTTAATACCATAATCCTTCATTATCCATATCTCAACACAAACTGGACTCGAAAAATCACAAATAGACAAACTATCTTTTAGCACACCAAGACTCGTACCATTCGGAAACTCCTTATGATGGGTGCCAAACTCGGGAGGCTCACAAACGACACGAAACCGCTTGCTGTCGAAATCAAAACAACGGATGAAGTCAGGGCTAGCACGATCGAAAGTGAGCCAATGAAAAGCTCCATTCAAGGACGCATAGAACGAGTGATTGAACCAATTAAGAGCTCCACTCAAGGAAGCATAGAACGATTGACTATCCGGATGGAAAGGAACCCTCCCTAGGCTTCTCCACGGCCCTTCGCCGAGCGTGTATATTTCAGCTTCTGCCTCGTAAGTCTCGCTTTCGTACGAAACGAATTTCAGAAACAACTGCAACACCTTGTATTTTTTAGTCTTTGGGCCAAAACCGAAGGCGCTAGTGGTATGATCGTACAAGCCCTTATGCTGGGAGAGGGGTATGGAAATGTACTCACCCAAAACAGGATTGCACACGAAAACAGGGTCAGATTGGTCATACAAGCAGAGCAGGCCGTTGCAGGAGTTGACTACTCGGTGGCCGAGAAGGGGGAAATGGAGATTTGGTGAGAGTTTCAGCTGGGCGTGTTTTGGGTGGGAGTAGGGGAGGGTTTGGAGGCGGAGATCGATCAGGCGGAGCTGGCGGCGGTCAGGGCGGGCGGGTCTGATCAGGAGGGCGATTGGGGATTTGGAGAGGTGGAGGCGGGCGAAGGGAGGGTTTGGTGAGGTGAGAGAGAGCCAGTGTTTACAAACGAGCTGGGAATGGAGTAGGGTTTTGACTGGGAGGCGGGAGAGGGATGTCGACTGTGATGTGGGCTGGGAGTTCTGGGACGGAGAGTTTCCTCTTCTTCTTTGTGGGTGTGCTCTTGTTCATCGTTGTTAATGGAGGTACACAGAGAGAGAGAGAGAGAGAGAGAACATGAATGAAAAAGATCCGAATAAGTTGATGTGAACTCTGATCGAATTGCAAACTTTGGGCGGGAAACAAAGTTTGAAAATCCCGCCAGAAATTATGATTACTGGAGAGGGTTTTTTTTGTTTTCTTTTTTTTTTTTATCATTTGATAAACCTCTGTGTTATCCTAGGAGGCCTTGGGAAGGCCTAATGCTTTGCTTGCTTTTTGAAAAATAAAATTCTAGAACTCAAAAAAACTCACTACTTCCGATCATTCCTTTCATTTCTCTCTTCGATCATTATTTTTAATTTTTTCTTTATCTCTCTTCACTCATTACTCTTATTTTCAATTATTACTCTAATTTCTCTCTCTATCCATTACCCCAAAATTCAAACTCAAAAACTCATCTAAACACAGCATATACTTCATTAATTGCATAGCTATAATTTTAGATAGAAAATGGCCTTGAGTAAAACTTTGATATGATTTTAAACACTTGTTCGGCTAAATAATTCATCCTGGATTATTTTTTATTATTATTCATAAAAATTTTGCAATTATTAATTTTTCGTCAATTTTTTGAAAATTATTCCTTCATCATGCTGAAAGAAATCTAAAAACTAAAAAATTATAACCAATACTCGATTTTTTTTAATAAAGACAAAAATAAATCAATAAACCATTTTTCATCTTTAATTTAAAAAATCAATTTTGAACATAATTTTTACTTTTTAAATTCCTCTCGATATGATAAAACAATAATTCTTAAAAAATTAACGAAAAACTAATAAATGCAAAAAAAAAAAAATTGAATAAAACAAAAAATAATCCAGAATGGATTATTTAGCCAAACAACCATCATTGGCCGGAGTGTGTGAGTGTGATTCCAAGGATTTTACTCAAATCTTGGTTTTGAATTTAAAATTGAACAAGAGTCAGGACCTTAACAAATAAAGTGATGTCCACATCAGCAAAATGTAAAAAGATATCAGTATGTCTCCACTAACCCAAGTAAACATCAAACACATGCTTAATATATTGTTCACACGAGTCAGGGCTTATGGTGAAGAGAAATATAATAAAGGATTTGAAAGGGACAAAACTCTGAAAATAGGACAGGCTTGGAATTTTCCGGAAAAAAAAAAGGGCTGATCCATAAGAAGCGAAGATGGAATGAGTCCCTCGTCCTCAGCCTATTATTTCAACCTCAATTCTGATGCAACCCGTGATTTGTTGAAGAATGGACATCTGAACAATTGAAGAAAGAAACAATAAGAATATATTAACACGATGAATCATTCAACAATGTATTCAGTTTGTTGAGGAAAGGTCATGGATACCAAATTAAGGAAACAATGAATGCATGAAATACTCATCAAACCATCTAAAGGCAGATAAGGTGATTTAAATAACGAAAGCCAAATATAAGTATATAACCGAGGGTGAAAATTGAATTGTACGTAGTTGTAATACGAAAGTAAAACGCGATGACAATATGCTTGAGGCATCTGTCCAAACATAATTTGTAAAAATTCTCTCGCTTGAGTCAATTTAGAGATGACTCAAACAACTGATAGTTACTAATTTCCTCGACTCGTAAGAATGAATCATTGGCTTCCAACCCAAATGAGTATGAAATATGCCCAACCTTTGCCATTTCCTCAACCAACATATACAAAACATGGCTTCTTTTCCTGTGACTGTCCAACTCCTTTTTGTGGATATTGACCACTCATTCAAGTTCTGCAACTCAGCGTAAAAAAAACAAGGAACATCACAAAGCTTGTAAATCAAATGCCTATCATCAATTCTACCATAGCAGTAAAATGCTAAAATCACAATATTATTACAACTAGTAAAGCTTCACCTTGTATTGACAAAACCAAAGATCACTTTTCAGCTTAGAAGAACAGATACGGACAAAGGCGCGGATATGGACACGGAAATTCTAAGTAAATAATGACACAGACATGAAGGGTACATGGAAAAAAGTAGGTATTCAGTTGTCATTCATATGAACTATCCATCTGGAAACAACTGAAACAAATAGCGTTTTATTTAGTCAAAATTAACTTGTTTGTTTGACTTACCCAAAAAAAAAAATTAACTTGTTTGTACTTTTTCCTTCATATTTGTGGTACATAATAACCCCGAAATAAGATTTCAATACC
Organism: Rhododendron kiyosumense; assembly: GCA_019656275.1. NCBI lineage: Eukaryota > Viridiplantae > Streptophyta > Magnoliopsida > Ericales > Ericaceae > Rhododendron > Rhododendron kiyosumense. Next base: position 20,006 of record BPLS01028081.1, read on the forward strand.
ATGAATCGATCCCTGTCATTTTCCATCCATGTCTATGTTGAGACGTGGGTGTCCCCGAAGTGTTCCCTAGTTAAAAATAATTAAATTTACCGCATATGCCACGTGGCGTGCGCCTGCCCCTTCGTTTCCCCGGTGCGTTGTGTTTCCCTAGAGTGTCCAAAGCGGGGATAAGGCAAGCAATAAGGAGTGTCGGTGCTTCATGGCTATGAACAATTCACACCAAGCCTAAATATTTCAAAAGCAACACCACCCCAAAAAAAAATTCAAAAAATACTAATAATAACTAAAGTAAAATCAAAATAAAAAATAAATTTTTTGTATATTCCAAACTGGGCCTAAATGTTCTCATAAAACCGAGCCTGAGATGTGTCTGGACCTACCTGTGTCCACCAAAAAGATATAATAATATGAAAAAAATCAAATATGCCACATAGGATGGCTGAGATGTATCTTGACATGTCTACTGTGAGTTCATGTCTACTTGTTGAACTCTACTGTGAGTTCATGACAACTAGAGAGGTGTGTTTTATAGAGTACAACTTGCACCGTCTTCATATATAAATCGGGGCAGGATAAAGTGGCACTAGGTGTGGTAGTAAGAACTTCTTCAACTCTTCATAACATTGCGATAGATTCAGTCACAAAATATACTTGAATTAGAACTATTCTTCATACAGTCCTCATCTCTAATTGCAGGGCACCGTGGATCGGGAGCAAATTTTATCAATGAAGTCACCTTTTTCTCTCCATATAACAAATCTTAGGGGCGCTTAGTTTGAAAATGTAAGACCCGACTTTTGAACAATCTGAGCCGAGTGCTATGTGGTTTGGTATGAGCCCAGAGTAAAGACAAATTCAATCTAGGAATATCTTAATTTGCATGGAAAGACGTACGTGTAACTCATGGGGTTGTCTCCACATGAAGTTCTGATGAGTGGGTGCATGTGCGAGTTAGGAAATGTTTGCTTCTAGTGGAGAGAGAGAGAGAGAGAGAGAGAGAGAGAGAGAGAGAGAGAGAGAGAGAGAGA
>BPLS01028081.1:21043-53680 GCA_019656275.1 Rhododendron kiyosumense
AGGCAAGACAAAATTAAAAGGTGAATGACAAGTACTGCCAACCTCTTGGACGTTTCTTTGGGGACTCAACAGATTCTTTATAAAGAGGAGGATAAGGATCTAAAATGGGGGGGACTGACGGATGGGAAGAGAGAGAGAGAGAGAGAGGAGCCGTCTAAGGAATTTGTTCCTTATGTTCTGTTGTGAAGCTATAGTAATAGTACTATATATCAAGGGGTGGGTTCTTGGAAGAAGGGGCAATAATGGGGGCAGGACCTTCATTTGGAGGCAAAACCATGAATAAAAGGGACTGGGAAAATGGATCAAGGGAAGAGGGAAAAGGTAAGGAGAGGTGAAAAGGGTAGAAAATTATGAAACCATTACAGTATATAGTTTTTGGTGGAGACGGGTTGTTACAGAAAAGTTACAGTGCACCCGAATATTAGCCAATTAGTGCTTCAAAAACTATGTCAGTCACTCTTAGTAACTAGATCATGAATTAGACCATTAAAATTACAAAAGAAATGACGAGTTCGAAGTTTACTATCAAAACCAGCGTGTCTTGAAACTCTCTCAGTAAATAGAGAGTCCAGAAAGGTTTTGAACAACCATAGGGTCTTGAGTCTCTTGACCTACTTTGCACAAGGAGTTGAAATTGAAGACCAAGAAGCGTTGAAACAAAAAAAAAAAAAAAAAAAAAAAACTGCATAATGGGCCATCTAAAACAGGAATGGCAAGGATGTAATATACTTTGTTCACTCTTCAGAACTCTACTAGTCATACTCCCTACCATATGGTTAAATCAAAGGATGAGCGAAGTATAAGTGTCATATTTTTTGTTCAGAGTAATGGGATTATGAACTAACAAGGTCCTCCATTTTTGTTGTGTTTGTCTTGTCCGTTTGCAATAGACGAACTCTAATCCCATATGCAACAAATCAATGTATTGAGCAGATTTTGGATATTACAGCAGAAAAAAGGAAATTGTCATTTGTTTACTGTATTTTATACCTACCAGGTAATCTAAAAAGTATTCCCTATATCAACCTAAGCCCTTCCAATCGAAAATTATGCCAATTCAGCATTTGCAATATCATAGGGCATGGTTAAAGTTCCACACGTGCTTACCCTGATGTGGAGAATGAAACAAGCTGCCCCGAACAATTTCAACTGATGGGGTCCATGTGTTCTAATGAGATGAAACACTCCTACGCATAGAGCCTTTGCAATCTGGTCCATGATTTTGTGTGATTGAATATAATTGAGAGAAGGGTTTGATTTCCACCAGGTCCTAACCTCGGATTCTTGGGTGCCCAAATTTATATTCATGCCAAAATTATCCCTTAGTTCCTTTAACTTTTTGCACATCTAAGTTATGCAACGAAAAGACAAGAAAAAATGATGTCTACCATTATCATATGATGTACTGACTAAGAAATGGCCAAGACTATTCAAATTCAATAGAATTCATGAGTACCTTAAGAGTAACTCCCTCTGGCAGCATTCTTTATTGAAACAAAGCTTGGAATGTACGTCATTGCTCTAGCGAAAGATGAAATCCCATTGACCATGAACTTTCTGAAACTGTTGTTGTCCATCGTATTACAAGAAAGCAGGACAGATAAAGCATATACCATCAAGATAACCCCGTTGTTCAAAACCATTAAAGGTTGATAAATATAGCCAAAGTAAGTTGCTACCCATGGGAGTTTAATGACAAAATCTTTAGTCCAAGACTCCTGCACCGCATAATCCTTCATCACCCATATATCAAGCATATAACAATTAGGATGATGAAATACTGACAGACCATCCTTCAACACTCCCATTTTCATCATTTCCACCCGAAGTTGTCCAGGAAGTCCACGAAATTGAGATGGCCCTGGAAATGGCTGGAATCTCTCCTTCCCAAAGTCGAAACAACACATCGATTCGAAACAATTTTCAGTGTCATGGACAATCCAATGAAGAGACCCATTTAAAAAGCAACCACCAGAATACCAATGCAGATAGCGCGGAGCATCTCCAACTCTCCTCCACAAATTAGTCCCCACAGTGTTGATTTCAGCCTCCAACTTGATTAATCCCGGCACCCCAAACCCTATACTCGGAGATAACAAACGCAACATTTTGTATTGATTAGTCCTTGAGCAAAATCCAAACCCAGAACCGCATTGGTCAAAAAAAACCTTTTCCATTTGGGGTACAATCACATGCTCATTGATAACCGGATTGCATATAACATATGGGTTATAAGTCCTAGGCCAGTAGAAGCAAATTAAACCATTGCAAGAACTCAATACCTCCAATTCTGCAGTGGGTACATCACATTTAGGCTTGAATCTCAAAATCCTAGGCGCATAGCGGTTGTTCGCGCCGACAGGGTCAAGACAGGGATGAATCAATTCTATTAAGTGCACAATACAATCCCAACGACGGTCCCAAAACATGAGGGAGGGTTGGGATGTAGAGAGGTGGAGTTGAGCAAATTGAGGGTCTGAAATTAAGTTGCGGAAATATGAACACACGCACCTGCAATTGCAGATTGTGGACACGGGTAGTTTGCTCAGAATCTCCATGAGAAGGCAGCTTGGGATGGAGAATATGGAGGAGCCCGTCGCTGCGTTCACGGGCAGTTTGCTTGATCTGCTTCTTTTCATTGTGAAAAATTTCTCTTCCACTTCCGAGGAAGAAACTGGGTTGAGCGATACAGCGAGGATTAGGGTGTGTTTCCCATCATCAATTAATCAATCTATACTACGATGTTCAAAAATAAAAAATCTATACTACATACACGTGTAGTTGGACTCAAAAGGGGAGTCTCCAAAACCCAATTCTACGTTCTTACAATTTTGGTTTATGTAATTTGTGAAATTTGGGAGAGGGAAAAAGGTGGGAGAGAGAGAGAGAGAGAGAGAGAGAGAGAGAGAGAGCGAGCGAGCGTGGGTAGAGAGAGAGATGAGGTTTTTTTTTTTTAAATTATATTTAGGAGTGTATATGGCAATCAATGTGAACTTTCTTCTATTGTCCTGACCCCTGTCCAACGAACATGCCAATCAATCAATTTCAGTACATAAATCTATACAAATGCATGAAATTTTCAAATTGTCTCACGCATCGAATGAGCAGTATGTCAATTAATATCAATAGCAATCATCAATTAATCAAATCAATGAATAATCTATATAAATATGTTTGAGACGCAAAAGCTTATTAACTTTTTAATTCTAAATTTCTAGATTTTTAATTTTTTAAAAATTTAAAAAAATACCCACGTGCCAATTACTGAAAACACCAAGACTCCGTTCAATTGTCAGAAATGTTGTACGGGAAAGTTATTCTCAAGAGAGGTTAAGTAAAGTGAAGTAAAGGAAAAAGAAATCTATTTTCCTGTAAATGTTCATTTGACAAATTTATTTTGTAGGAAAAATAAAGTTTAATGGTTCATTTGCCGGGAAAAGACACTTATGAAAAACTTCTTTATTTTTATTCACATGACTAATTTTAAATAAAAGTAACTTTGAAAGCTAAATAATAGGCTATCATATTTCAAAAATTAACACATACGGAAAATATATTTTATCTAATGCAAAGCCTTAACTTGAAATGAAAAAATTGACTTGCAATTCCCTATTCAATCTGCTATCTTTTGAATGGTCATACAAATCCCTCTTTAAATTGACATCCTCTGATAATCAACCGTATAAATGAAGTTTAAAAAATAAGTAGATGATAACTTAAATAAAAAAATGTTAAACAACCGTGCTTGATTAGTTGCCGATGCAAAAACTCAGTGATAATAATTAGTTAGTACAAAACAAAATTGAAAATTAATGACAAGATAAATAAATACTTCTAAAAAAAATAAACTATCAATCTTTTTCCACAACAATTATCTCAAAAAGCGCCATATTAGTCGAAATTGTTGTTGCTTATGTAAATCTTAAAGTGCATTTCTAAGAATCTACCGTAATTTGTATTTTTTTTTTGGTATTGGCATCATTTATTTTTTTCTTACCCTTCAATTATTTTGGTCTCACAATAGAGAAAACTTTTCCCGTGATTCAAAATCCTATGCTTTTGGCTGGATCACTTTTGCAAGAAAATAAATTTTGCAGAAAAACTTAAAAACATGTTTCCCACTACTTTCCTATCAACTGAACACTACATAAGTTATGGAAAAGTTAATTTTCTCATTCTTTCCTGTCAACTGAACGGGGCCCAAAGGAAAACAAAAAAACTGTTGCGAGTCCATGAATATACGCTCCCTTGCCTATTGACTTCCGCGTCCATACTCCCACAGTCCCATGCCACATGTTCAAAGTTATTTAAAACTAGCGTTATGCATGTTTGATGCATAAAAATTGAAAAAACATATCATGGATTTTTTTGTTGTTGCTCTGTACATTGAACGGGTACAACGCTATCAATCATCAATCAATTTACTAAACAAATGTATTATGTGCTCTCAAGTTTTCAAGCACCCATTCCTAATTTTTAAAATTCTTTATTTTTTGAAATTGAGAGAGAAATAGAAGGATGACGTGGAAAGAGTGTGTGTGTGTGTTGGGGGGGGGGGGGGGGCGCGGCGTTGGGTTATGGAGAGGAGGAGAAAGAGATTTTGGAAGAATTGGAAAAAAATTGGCAATGGTGGCCCAATATAGTGGATCTAATATCAAATTTCTTAAGGTAGATTTGGTGATAGGTTCACTATAGAGATTTTATAAGTTCATGTCTCGTCCAACATTTTGTAAGCTCACGTCCAGTACAATATTTTGTAAGTCCACAAGTTTACACGCGTCTCCTAAATTCTAGAGTATTCTATGAAAATACCTGAATCCCTATAAAATTTGGTTGATCGTTTTTAGGTTCAGGGGCCTGAGTGATCCACCACATTCATAGTTAAAGGTGTGTCGGTGGAATTAACCCCTTCTTTCTAAAAGTCTACGGGTTTAGTAGTAACCTTTCGTTTCCTCTAATCTCAGAAGTGATGAAAAATCTTCAGGGCCGGCTATTCGTAACCACGTATTTTCTCTCATAGCCCATTATATTTCAGTAAGTAGTTGTTGAAAATCATAAATAACATTTTGGTAAATAGTTATTGAAAATAAAATTATATTTCGGTAACTACATGTCGAAAATATTCAATTTTCGGTAGACAACTGCCAAACATGCATTTTCGGTAAACAGCTGTTGAAAAAAATATCATATTTTGGTAATTGGATGCTGAAAATGTATCTCAATTTCGGTAACTAACTGTCGAGTCTAATTGAAAATTTTTAACGAACTGTGGGAGAAAATACGTGGTTGCGAATAGCGCTGCCCAAATCTTCTCACAATGAAAAGAAGCAGAGCAAGCACGCCCAACGCGGCGGCGATGGTTCCCTCCTTACTCTCCATCCCACGCTACATTCTAATGGAGATTCTGAGCAAACTGCCCATGACGACAATCTGCAATTGCAGGTGCGTGTGTTCATATTTCCGCAACTTGATCTCAGACCCTCAATTTGCTCAACTCCACCTCTCCAGATCACAGCCCTCCCTCTTGCTTTGTTCCTACTATAAGAGCGAATCTTCCCTGTGCTTAGTAGAATCAATTGATCCCTGCGTTGTGGATAGTGGCATAAACGGCGATATTCGTGTACCCGATAAAGCCCTTTTGAAGTTCAAGCCTAATTGTGATTTACCCATTAAGGGATTAGAGGTTTTGAGTTCTTGCAATGGCATAATTTGCCTCTACAAGCCTAGGAGTTATGACCCATATGTTATATGCAATCCCGTTGTTGACGAGTATGTGATTGTGCCCCAAGTAGAAAAGGGTTTTATATGCGGTTCTGGGTTTGGATTCTGCTCAGGGACTAATCGATACAAAGTGTTGCGGTTCTTATCTTTGAGTGTAGGGTTTGGGTCGCCGGGACCAATCAAGTTGGAGGCTGAAATCAACACCGTAGGGACTAATTTGTGGAGGGGAGTTGGAGATGCTCCGCTTTATCTGCATTTGTATTCTTGCGGTTGCTTTTTGAATGGGGCTCTTCATTGGATTGTCCACGACACCGAAAATTGTTTCGAATCGATGTGTTGTTTCAACTTTGGGAAGGAGCGATTCCAGCCATTTCCGGGGCCATCTCAATTTCGTGGACTTCCTGGACAGCTTCGGGTGGATACAATGAAAATGGGGGTGTTGAAGGATGGTCTGTCAGTATCTCATCATCCTGGTAATGATATGCTTGAACTATGGGTGATGAAGGATTATGCGGTGCAGGACTCTTGGACAAAAGATTTTGTCATTGAAATCCCATGGTTAGATCTTTACCCTGGCCTTCTTTATCTACCGTTAATGGTTCTGAACAACGGGGAAATCTTCATGGTATCTGCCTCCGTTCTGTTTTCTTGTAATATGAGGGACGGAAGTATCAGAAAGGTCAGGGTCAGTAGAATTTCATCTGCCATTATTGGAGCAACGACATACATTCCAAGCTTTATTTCACTAAGAAATGCTGCCACAGGGAGATACCCTTAAGTTAAGGTACTCATGCATTCTGTTGAATTTGTGTAGTCTTAGCAATTTCTTAATCAATCCATCATATGACATTCAAAACGTTATTTTCTTGTCTTTTTGTTTTAAGAACTTAGATGCGCAGAAAGTTTAAAAGCCTGTCAATTGAAGATTCGAAGTAGTACTGTTTGGTCGGGGAAAGGGGTGCCTAACACCTGCCCTTTTTGTACTTTAGCTCCTAAATCTCGACCCCTCTTTGTTTTCGAAGTGTTTCTAAAAACTAAGTAGTGACTCCAAAACTGAAGCGTGCCGCAATGGGCACTTCATCGATTCCAACAAGAAGCCGCAACGGGTGTCAAGGCGTGACGTTTGGTTGAACAATCTTGTAGCAAGAATGCCAACTCCCACAGTGACTCGAAAGAGGCCCCGCATCCACCGGGAGGGTATCGACAGAAATGAAATCCCTCGTCCTCAACCTAATCTCAAGCTCAATTCTGATGCAATCCGTGATTGGTTGAAGAACGGCCATCTGAGCAATTGAAGAGAGAAACAATAGGAATGCATATTAACATGACGATTCAGTCACCGATGTAATCAGCTTGTTGAGAAAATTCATAGATACAGATTTGAGTAAACAAAATCACGAATGCACAAAAATTCTCATCAAACCATCCGAAGGTGGATAAAGTGATTTATGAGAGAAGAAAATACAGGATGCCAGAAATAAACGAGTGCAAAATAAGATGGTAGTTGGAACACGAGAGTGAAAACACGATGACTAGATGCATGAGTTATCTGTCCAAACACTGTTTACAAAAAATCTCTCACCCGAGTCAATGCGGAGATGATTCGAAACAAACCATGGTTATTTTCCTTAAACATACTCCACTCATAAGAAAGATACATTGGGTCGAAAGCCAAATACGAAATACCCTGCCTTTGTCTCCCATTCAACATTTACAAAACATTTTTCTATTCCTCTCACTATCCAACTCCTGATTTTTGGGATTTCGACCACTCGTTCATGTTCCGCATGTTGCTACACAAAACGCCCGAGGAACATCGCAAAGCTTGTAAATTAAGAACCTATCATCAACTCTACTCATAGAAGTAAGATGCTACAAACACAGAATGTTACAACTAGTAAAGCTTCACCTTGAATTGACGAAACGTAAGATCATTTTTCAGGTTAATTCTTAGAATTGACAACATTTCGAACCACGCCTAAGCATTTAAAAAACAAAAATGAAAAAAGCTAAAAAAAAAAAAAGAAAGAAAAGATATCCCAAAGCAGGCCTAAACATCCAAATATGACATTGCAATATAGTCGCACTGGGTGTGGTAATAAGAAGTTCAACTCTTCATAACATTGCGATAGATTCAGAGACAAAAGATACTTTAGAATTATTCTTCACACCCATGACCCATCCTAATCTCTAATTCAAGGGCACCATGGATCGGGAGCAAATCTCATCCATGAACTCACCTTTTCACCAAATAGCTAGCATAGTATCTCTTACGAGTGCTTCATATGGAAAGTTATATTGCACCCAAATATGCCAATAATCATACATCAGTCACTCGTGGTAACTGGATCATGAATTAGACCATTAAACTCTTTTGGGAATAGAAAGTCTAGAAGTTGTTGAACTACGTACCATCGTGTATATTCTCTTGACCGGCCTTCTTTGCACTAAAAATTGGAATAGTAAAAAAAATTGAAGCAGAAGAAGAAGAATCGTTGAATAAGAAAAACTGCATAAAACGGCAATGGTAAGGGATGTAAAATACTTTTATTCAGAGCTCTCCACTGCATGGGAAAATCAGAAGATGAGCAAAGGATAAATTTCTTCCCACATTTTTAAAACAAAAGTAACAGAATAATGAACTAACATGGTCCTCCAATATTTTTCATTGTATTTTTCCTGTCTATACGAAATAGCCAAACACTAATCAACAAAATAAGTAGATTTCAGATGTTATATCTGAAAAGGGAAATTTCCATTTGTTAATTGTATTCTATATCTGGCAGGTAATTACAATCTTAAGGGCTAAGGCTATGGTTAAAAGTCATTCCTTTTACATAGAGATAACTCGTGCATACCCTGAATTGGAATATGAAACAAGCTGTGGCCTGATCAATGTCATCAGAGGAAGTTCAGGTGTTCTAAAGAAATAAAACTCCTACGCATGGTTCCTTCGCAATTTTCTGATGGATCCATGTTTTTGTGTGACTTGAAAATAATGGAGAGAAGGGTATGATTTCCACCAGAGTTTCCCACTCTCGGATTCTTAGGTGCCTAAACATATATTCAGCCTGAATATAGAATGAACCTTTACTCTTACTCTTAGGCCATCCACAGTGGTATAATCAAAAATGAATAATCAAAAGTTGACACATCAGTTTTTGATTATTCATTTAAAAGGTTGCTAAGCTAAACAATGTTGAGATTCACAATGGTCACTTTTAGTCCATAACCAAAATAAGGGGTCCACCATAATTTCACACAATCTCTCTCTCTTCTCCCCCCCTCCCCCCCTCCTTGTTTCCCGCCATTCACTTCTCTCCATTACGTTTTTTTTTGGGGCAAAAATATATCGAATATATGGTGTTCTTCCTAGTATTATCTATCAAAACAACACAAAAACTTTTTTTTTCCTTCCTATTCCTGTAGCCTATATCACAAACCCACCACTCTCTTAATCTTTCCAAAAAAATCAAATGTGTTCTTGAATTTGGAAAAGAATGCAAGGTTCTTCCCTTTTTTTTTTTTTGCAAGGTTGTTCATTTACTAAACCATTGTGGGAGGAACAAAAAAGGAATAATCACTTTTTAGTCGAAAAAATCATTTTTTTCCTTCTAAAAAGTGATTATTTCTCAAAATACTTGGATAAAAGTAAAAAATAAATAAAAATACTATTTGGATTCCTCTCGTCAAGACGAATTAATAACTCAGAAGTTTGGTGCAAAACTAAAAAATGCGAAAAAAATTTAAATAAAGACAAATTTTCATATTTAAGTTAAGTTCATAAAAATGCAACCTAAAATAGAAACGGAAAAGAAAAGTGATGTGGGGTTCATAAATTTTGATTATTGAAAAATGTTGCTAGTTTTGGTTATCCAAAGCCCAAAATTTGATTATTTCTAAAGATGTTGCTAAGTTTGATTATACCATTGTGAGCCATTTTTTGCACAAATATTGTTAACTTTAACAACAATTAGTTTTTGATTATACCACTGTGGATGGCCTTACTCTTATTCTTTTGAGTCCAATCCATTATAGTAGTATATAAACCTTTACTCTTATATACTCCTTTGCATGTTCTCAGTCTCATTACTCAACCCATAATATACCGTTTGGTATCTGGTAATAATTCTAATGTCCTCATGTTCTTCATATCGTTGGTGACTGCTGTTGTGCTCCATTGACTTTTAATCAAAGTTCTGCACATTTATGTTATTATTTTAAAAAAATGACACGAAGAAAATGACGCCTAGTTAAGCAATTTCTAAGACTACTCAAATTCAACAAAATTCATGAGTACCTTAGGAGTATCTCCCTGTGGCAGCATTCTTTATTGAAACAAAGCTTGGAATGTATGTCAACACTCTACTGATAGATGGACTCCCATTGAACCTAACCATTCTGCAACTTCTGTACCTCATATTATAAGATACGATGAGCGATGAATGAAATAACATCAAGATATCCCCGTTGTTCAAAATCATTAACGGTCGAGAATGAAGGCCCTGGTAAGGTACCCATGTGAATTAATGGCAAAATCTTTAGTCCAAGAGTCCTGCACCGCATAATACTTCATAGCCCATATATCAAGCATATAGTCAGAAGGACGATGACATAGTGACAGACCATCCTTCAACACCCCCAATTTCATCTGTCCAGGAAGTCCAAGAAATTGAGATGGCCCAGGAACTGGCTGGAATTGCTCCTGCCGGAAGTCAAAACAACACATCGATTCGAAACAATTTTCGGGGTCGTGCACAATCCAATGTAGAGCCCCATGCAAAAAGCAACCACCCCAACACAATTGCAGATTGCATGGAGCATCACCAACTCTCCTCCACAAATTAGTCCCCAAAGTGTTGATTTCAGCCTCGTATTGGATTAATTTCAGGGACCCGAACCCTAAACTTAGATATAAAAGCCGCAACACTTTGTATTGATTTTCTCTGGGCAGAACCCAAACCCAGAATCGCAATGACACAAGAAACCCTTATCTGTTTGGTGTACAAACACATACTCATTGATAACCGGATAACATATAACATATGGGTAATGAGTCCTAGGCCAGAAGAAGCAAATTAAACCAGTACAAGAACTCAAAACCTCATATCCCGAGGGGGGTAAATCACATTTAGGCTTGAAATTCAAAAGGGTTTTATATGGAATACAGATACCGCCGTTTATGCCACTATCCACAACGCATTGATCAACCGATTTTACTAAGTACAGAGACAAATGCCGAAAACTGGTGGAAAGCAAGAGGGAGGGTTGTGATTTAGAGAGGTGGAGTTGAGCAAATTGAGGGTCTGAAATTAAGTTGCTGAAATAGGAACATACGCACTTGCAATTGCAGATTGTGGAGATGGGTAGTTTGCTCAGGATTTCCACGAGAATGGTGTTTGGGATGGAGAATATGGTGGTGGGCGTGGTTCTGCTTCTTTTCATTGTGAGAGACCTGCCAACTGCCAAGAAGCAGCCAACAACAATGGGGCCGAAAAAGGCATCCATGAGCGATGGTTTTATAGAAGCCCCTCAACTCGAGTAATTATTCAGTAGTTCGTGGTACTCTATCTCTTTATAATCACATTTTAGTGGAGTTTATACACGTAGTGGTAGATTCCACAGAAATATGTGATTATAAAGTGATAGGAAGTGCCACATGACAGTACCCCCTAACTGCATAAATTTTAAGTACAAGGATTGTATCTTCAAATCGGTGATAATAGGGGGTGTAAGTGCAAATCCCCCTATTTTTAATAATCTTTCTTAGGCAAATTTCACCGACCTCCATGGAAGTTTCTGACACACGCAGAGACCTCCCTTGAGGTTTCTGAAATGCTATTGATCTTCCCTACTTTTGCTGACAATATCAATATTCCCACCTTTGTCACTTTTCTGTTAAAAAACTTAATAGAAGTTATTGATTCATGACCTCATCAGTATTCTATACCGCTAAAATGTCTATTTTACCTCAAGTAGTCACATGCACCTTCAAACTTTACCCTCCACAACTCTTTTTTTCTTTTTGTCTTTTTTTTTTTTGAAATCACTGGTAAGGAGTGTCCGGACTAGGTTATGCACATATCAACTAATCCTTTCCCTTGATCGAAAAAAAAAAAAACTGTAATAAAAAAAATTCATTTTTCTGCCAATAAAAAAAAAACTATGAATTTATAAAATTTCAATAATTAAAAAAATTTCTCCAAATATTTTCATTTTTCCTAGCAAACCCGCTACCTAGAGAACCAGTTAGAGAGAGAGAGAGAGAGAAAGGACAAAAAAACGTTGAAGTGTAGCATTTATTTGTGGTAAGTATACAATATTTTGTAATTAGTGTCAGTATAAAATATGGTAAGAAGAGTCAGCATTCATGATTAGTATAGCAACATTTTTTGACTGAAAAAACACAAAATCTCTTTACTTTTTGGGGTAGTTTTGATCCAAGGGCTCAGATTAAACTAAAATTTGATCTAAAGGTCCATATTAAATGAGACATCATACCCCAATACCACATTTGAGCATCATGAAAATAATGAAAGCCACCTATCGTGAAATCAACTGATATAGTTGGAGAACGAAAGTTAAAACACGATGACAAGATGCCTAAGTCATCTGTTCGAGCATTATTTGCGAAAATTTCTTGATTCATACAAATGTTACTTACCTTGACTCGTAAAAGAATCATTGGGTTTTAACCCAAATATGAAATACCCTACCTTTGCCATCTCTTTTTTTATCTTTTTGAATGGCACCTTTGCCATCTCTTTCAACACTTACAAAACACGGTTTCTATTCCTTTCACTGTCCAACTCTTTTTTTTGGATATTGAGCACTCGTTCAAGTTTCGCACCTCAAACCATAAAACTACCAAGGAACATCACAAAGCTAGCTTGTAAACCAAATGCCTATCACCAACTGTACTTCATAGCAGTAAAATGCTACAAACACAACATTATTACAACCAGTAAAGCTTCACCTTGTATTGACAAAATCAAAGATCACTTTACAGCTTACAAGCACAGATATGAACACAACCATACTAAATAAATGATGATGTGGATACTGCGGGTACACGACACATAATATGTATGTAAGGCTCAACTTATATTCATGCAAAAGTTTGGGAATGATTCCGAACAAAGAACCTTTAGCTTTTTGCGCATCTATTTTGTTTTTTAAGAAAAAAATGATGTGTAGTTGTGTACCATTCTCATATGATAACTGATTAAGAAATTGCCAAGACTATTCAAATTCCCCAGAATGCACGAGTACCTTAAGACTATCTCCCTGTGGCAACATTCTTTACTGAAAAAAAGCGCAGAATGTATGTCGTCGCCCTAATGACAGATGTAATACCCTTGACCCTGACCTTTCTAATACTTCTGCCCCTCGTATTCCAAGAAAGCAGGGTGGTTAAAGCATACAACATCAAGATATCCCTGTTGTTTGAAACCATTAGTGGTTGACATTGACAAAGAAGATTATTGTTAGGACTTGGGATTTTGATGACAAAATCTTTAGTCCAAGACTCCTGCGCCGCATAATCCCTCATCACCCATATATTGAAACAAAGCTTGGAATGTATGTCGTCACTATAATGACAGATGAAATTCCATTGACCCTGACCTTTCTAATTGCTATTGGTTTTCGAACTGGGCACTTGTTGCCTTCTTGCTCCTGTTAGTCTTTGTACTCAAAGATTAATAAAAAAATTCGCCGTTCACAAAAAAATCAGTGCAAACTGCTATTGTAGGGTTTATAGAAAGTAAAATGAAGATTTTGGCGGTTAACAGAGAATTTAAAGAAAGAGAAACACTTCCCCATCTAAAAACCAAAAACCAAGAACATAAACAAAGACCCTTGGCTTAAATCATAGTGATTAAAAGTAGGCGCAAAAAACTGATCCATAAGCAGGGAAGATGGAAAGAGCAGCCCCTTGTCCTCAACCTAATTTCAACATCAATTCTGATGCAACCCGGCCGTGATTTGTTGAAGAATAGACATGATCTGAACAATTGAAGAAATTGGAAACAGTAATAATATACTTGTTGGGAAAAGTCATGGACACCAGATTAAGAGAACAAAATCAGGTATGAACACAACAATTCTTAATAAAAGATGAAACTGGCACGGCGGGTACCCAGCGAAACATATGTATGCATGTGCGTGCGTGCGTTTGTGCGTGCATGTGTGTGTACGCATACATATGTATATAGTAGTTGTTATTCACATGAAAATTCCATCCTGAAACAACCAAAACAAATATGGTTGATTCCCACCCCCCCCCCCCCCCCCCCCCATATTTGGGGTTCATAATACCCCGAAAGCATTTCAATACTATACTATGAATCGTCCCTGACATGTTTTCATCCACTTCTATTGAGACACGGTTGTCCCCTAATTAACGATAAATAATTTTATTGCATATATATGCCTCATGGCGTGCACTTTTTCCTTACATGTACCTTTGTGTGTCCTCGGGGAGCCCAATGCAAGTAGGGCAAGGAGTTGAGAGTATTGGTACTTCATAATGTCTCATAATAATTCTAAAACGTTGAACATTTCAAATTAAACCAAGCCTATATTTCAAAAGCAAACCCCAACAAAAATACAATTAAACTAAAAAATAGATTTTCTGTATATTCCAAACCAGGCCCTAAGCATTCAAATATAACATAGCCTTTAAGTAAATTGATTGTCACACTTCTTATTGATATCCACGAGAAGATAGTTATCTTTGTCTGTGAGGATAAAAATGTCAAATCACAATAATTTTCATCGCATCATAAAAGTACTCGTGACTTTATCATTAACCTCTTTACAATGCACCTATAAAAAAAAAAAAAAAAAAACCAACATGCAAGCAATCAAAATCCCATAAGAAGACCATGAAACTAAATTAAAAAAAAACCTAAGCCCAAACAATCACATGATCTGGTATACGAACGTACAATAAGAGCAAGTATAATCTCACATTGACGTGAAGTTTATATCCTTCATAGCAACCATGGCGGGCAGAGGAAGCTTGGTACATGAGCAATTGATTCAGTCCACAATAGAGCTTCATGATACTTAATTAATCCTGTTTGAGGATTCTGAGATGCAAGAACTTCGCCGTATTTATCTTGATTTGCAATAAATTTATTGAGAATCATCAATACGTTTCCGTCTTTGAAAATTTTTATCGGTTGGATTGGTCCAACTATCTCACAAGGACATGGTAGCTTACAAACCCATTTCCGTGTCCAAGCCCCCATACGTTTGCACTCTCTCATCACCCACACATTTACATGACTTTCCCAGTGGACATCGAAAAGGTATAAAAAATCCTCCAAATCTTCAAGATGCACAATACCATCGATTTGACAAGGCAAGGAGAGAGTACTTCCCAATTCCTCATTCTCCACATCAAAATAGCATAACAATCTTGAATCCATGTCCCGCCCTAGCCAATAAAGTGCACCATTCACAAAAACAAAATCAATACCAGCGGACGTAGAACGGCGAGGGAATGGTATTCTGTTGTGCCTTCCTCCTCCGATGCTCCTCCATGTATCATCCCTCCCAAGGGTATAAGCCTCAAACGATACAATAATATCATTAATATGTCCTCCTTGCGTTTCATTACATCTCAAGACCTTGTATTCATCACTCAATGGACTAAACCCAAACCCAAAACGTGACCAACTATTTGCCAGTTTTGGCAGTTTTGGAAGGACAAAAGGTCGTCGTCCTTGAACAATTGGGTTACACACCACAACATCATTATCAACGCGCAAACAAACCAATCCATTGCATGCTCCTATTACTCGTCCTTTATAGCCATTGTGGGGGATGTAAATCTCAGATCTGAATGTCACGGTGGCATTTTGGCGGCCTAAACGCGTAAGGTCGTCGTCGTCGTCAAGCTCGAGAATGCTGAAGTGAGCAGGGTTGGTGGGGCCGTCAGAGGGACGGTAGAAGATAAGACTGAGAGGAAGAGACCACCTCGAGCTATGCAATTTGGCAAAGCGGGGTTGGAGAATAAGTTTGCGCCACTTCTTGCATACTCGGTTGCATCTAATGATGGACTTGATTCTTACTAGAATGTCGAAAATTACATCATCTGGAAGTTCTGAGATGGTGGTGGGCCTGGTAGCTGCCATGAGAGAGAGAGAGAGGCGGAAAAAAGCCAAGGGAGTCCCAAGATGGTAGATCGATAAAGGATTGATTAGCCCTAGAGGAGAGTCCTAGTTTTATTACAATATGGAAACTTGGAAAGATTTATTTCCATCCACAGATATCCTTTCCAAACTTGTACGACTCGAGGATTTTCATATATGAACGAAGAGAAAAAAATCATTTGCGGCTCAAGAAACTTATACTCTCAAAAGGGTGTTAAATGAATTAAGGTGAGATTTGTACTTTATAGTAGTAGTATTTTCTTTAGGTTTACCTTTATTTTTCAGAATACTTATTAGGAAAAATTTTAAAATTGTCCCATACCTTTTCACAAAAATCAAACAGATACGTATGCCTGACCTTTAAGAAATGTCACATAAACACATATACTATGAAATTGAGGGTTTTCGACCAAGAGAGGTGGAGCCATTGCTGTGTTCGGCGTGCTGCTTCTGTGCTTCGTGTTCTGCTTCTTTTCATTGTGAAAATTAGGCAGTAAATCAAACCCCTCGACTACCCCTCTCTCTCAACACGTTCCATGATAAATTTTCTTATCAATTATTACTTATATCTCTAGCTCTCAATCCCCTTAATTATTACCCCAAAATTCCCCGAATACGTGAGCCGAACAAAAATGGCTTTGCATGTGGCATCGCCACGACCTTAATGGCACTAATTCTAAATAATTGAAGGAATAAATGACATGAGTTGCACATGAACTACGTACCCTCAAATATTTGGTTATTGGATTGTCAAACGGACGACTCAGATGCTGCGCGACTGGTGCACAACACCATCTCCCAGTTTGACGTCTTATTGCGTAAACATAAATTCGTAATCCAATTGTTTTTCCTCTCTTTTTTATCCTCTTTTTTTTTTTTGGAGGAAAGCTAGAAATGCATAGAATTAACAGAAATAAAAGTAGCATAACCCTCTCTTTGTTTGCGCTCTCATAATCATCCAACTAGCCTCGACAATTGACGAGACGAAGGATTGAACAACACTGAAGCAATTTTTCTCGCCGAGTAATTCGATTGAGGAAAAACTTATTTGCGGAGCTCTGTGAAAAATTTGTGACGGCAGTGAATTGGAACTGTTTGAAAGTGTTTTGGACGGTCTGAATTGTAAATGTACTTTGAAAGTTTCATTTAAATCTGGATAGTCCAAAACCGAAACGGACAGCCAGATTGTGCGGCTCCGTGAATAAGTCAATCACGGCTCCTCCGTGAATAAGTCAATCTCAAGATTATGCACCGTGCACTAAATTACGGAAGAATGGTAGAGAGAGATTTTCTCACTCTAGAGTCACTGGCTTAGTTTGAATGTCCGTAATCTTTTGTAGGAATAGAAATTTGATTACCATGAATCAAATTCATAGTAATTCGCTGGAGTAATTCTATTGTGACGTTTGGATTAATTAAATAATATTCTCTAGGAATCATTTACTTTTAAAATATCTTAAAGCCAAGTGTTTCCTTTTTATATTGATCGAACCAGGAATTCAAGATTCTCATGTGGGTGGGAGGGATCAAATTCCTTCTGTATTCACGAATGTGATTCCTCTTGGATTGGAAGATCGGTAATCTCATTCTCATTCTCACTATTCAACAAACATTAAAATGTTGAAGTTTCGGAATCAGATTCTCATTTCCCCCCTAAGATACCTATCATCCAAACACAGCTTAAACGTAACCCAAATGTAATAATATTCGACAATAGTTAACATAATATTCCGTAAAACCCATAATCTTTGGCAAAAAAATTTTGCGTCCAAATTAAAAACAAAAAAAGCAATCATAACCACCAGTTTTATTTCTTCCAAAAGGGTCGAAGAACAGTATCATATACTTTACCAGATTTTCCCTCTTTTTCTCTTTCTTTTCCAAACTTCCAAACATAGCCTAAATCCACAAAAAAAATTTTAATGGAGGAACAACCCTACAACCAAGCCACTATATGGACCCGACTGCGCAACCCAAACCTCCGGGAGAGCTAGTGCGACCGCATCAGTCCCGGCCCCACTTATTGCAGGGTACTTACCCGGTGGAGAATCGAACTTCAGACCTTAAGAAGTACTTTCAAAATCGTCTTTCCCGTATTAGTCCAGACTCCAGAGGTAAATATAGGACTTCTGGTCAATTTTCTTGAAGTTTGCTACTGTACAATTGCATCCGACTTATTTCAAGAGCTTAGAACAGTTACCCAGAGAAAAAGAGACTTTAAAATAAAATATTGACTCATCAAAAAAACAAAAACAAATTCAAAGATACTTCGCTTAAATCATAATGACAAAGTAGGCAGGAAAAACATATCCATAAGCAGCAAAGATGGAAAGAATCCTCTTGCCTCAACCGATTTCCAACCTCAATTCTCAACTCGTCATTTGTTGAAGAATGTCATCTGAACAATTGAATTAATAAACAATAATGATTAGTAACACCACAATTCATCAAAAAATATTATTCGGCTTGTTGAGAAGAGCCACAAATGCCAAATGAAGGAAACAAAATCAAGAATGCACGAAATACACATCAAACCGACAAAAAGCGGAAAATGTGATTCACAGGAGAAGAAAATAATGAAAGCTCCACAAAGTAACCGATCGTGAAATCAACTGGTAGTTGGAGAACAAAGTCAAAACACGACGACAAGATGCCTAAGTCATCTGTTCGGACATTATTCGTGAAAATTCGTTGATTCAAACAAATGTTATTCGCCTTGACTCGAAAAAGAATCATTGGGTTTTAACCCAAATATGAAATACCCTTCGCCATCTCTTCTTCTTCTTCTTTTTTTGTTATTTTCGAATGGCACCTTTGCCATCTCTTCAACACTTACAAAACAAGATTTCTATTCCTTTCGCTGTCCAACTTCTTTTTTTGGATATTGACCACTCGTTCAAACAGCCAAAGAACATCACAAAGCTTGTAAACCAAATGCCTATCACCAACTGTGTACTTCATAGCGTAAAATGCTACAAACACAACCTTATTACAAACAGTAAAGCTTCTTCACCTTGTATTGACAAAACCGAAGATCACTTTACAGCTTAGAAGTACATATATGAACACAACAACACGAAAATGATTTGTACCATTATTCAAACTCCACAGAATGCACGAGTACCTTAAGAGTATGTCCCCGCGGCAACATTCTTTATTGAAACAAAGCTTCAAATATACGTCGTCGCTCTAATGACAGATGAAATTCCATTGACCTTGACCTTTCTAATACTTCTGTCCCTCGTATTCCAAGAAACCAGGGTGGTTAAAGCATACAACATCAATATATCCCTGTTGTTCAAAACCATTAGTGGTTGACAAAGAAGATTATTGTAAGGACCTGGGATTTTGATGACAAAATCTTTAGTCCAAGACTCTTGCGCCGGATAATCCTTCATCACCCATTTATCGAGCATATAATTAGTAGGGCGATGAAATACTGATAGACCATCCTTCAACATGCCTATCTTTATCCGTTCCAACGAAACTCCAGGCTGTCCAAAAAATCCCCAGAAAGTTGAGATGGCCCTGAAAATGGCTGGAATCTCTCCTTCCCAAAATTGAAACAACACATCGATTTGAAACAACTTTCGATGTCGTAGACAATCCAATGAAGAGCCCCATTTAAAAAGCAACCACCAGGATACCAATGCAGGCTTCAACTCTGCTCCACAAATTAGTCCCTAAAGTATTGATTTCAGCCTCCAATTTGATTAACCCTATCACCCCAAACCCCGTACGTGGATATAAATTAAAAGACGCAACACCTCGTATTGATTAGTCCCCGAGCAGAATCCAAACCCAAAACTACATTGATCAAAATAACCTTTGTCCATTTGAGGCACAATCGCATCCCCAATGATAACCGGATTGCATCATAGGCCAGTAGAAGCATATTAAACCATTGCATGAACCTAAATCGCATCTAGTTCATTTACATAGCGGCCAAAACAATCCTAAAGAAAAAAGCAAACAAACCTGAAAATTGCAATTTATTACTCTGTTCCATCCGGAAGAACTGAGCAACAGTGGTAGAGCATTGAACCCCAAATGGCTCAAAGACCAAGGACGAATAATCATTTTTGGCGGAGGGTCCAACTGCAATTTCCCCAATCAAAGCATTTAAGAGCTCACTCTGACAAATTTGTTGATGAATTAAAGAGGTCGATAGAACAACCAAGTCTCACTGGCAATGTTTGTTCGTGCGAGTCCTCTCATACAAACAATTCTCATCGGCACTAACAGTAATGCCTGTGGGGAGACAAATTGTACTAGAAGGAATCAGAAAATCATATGTTAACAAAACTAGAATGCAGGATGTTCAAACCCCCTGGGACGTTTGAACCAGAGGAGAGTAACAAAAGCAAAGGCAAGATAATACCTACTGCGAGGAATTACCCAAGTTCAAAATTCTAATCCTCATGGCTTTCGTGATCTCGGTGATTGTTAATTTTAGTGTCTCTGAGGCACCTACTCTCTATATTCTTAAAGTAAACCTTTGGAGGTGGCTCGTATTGGCCACCTTATTTTCTGCAGTCGTGTTATTATAAATTACACATAAGCCTGAATATTTTTGTGATAACATAAGTTATATATGCAACAGGGTGAGAATACATTTTTGGTATGCTATTGAATAATCACTTTCTAACTTTTTATGGTTTTTAGCCATATGGTTGATGGTTTTGATTTTTGGATTCCTAAGCCTAATTGAAATAGTAAAGTATAATGGAATGGTATATAACTATGTCATGACGATTTTGTTTGCTATGACACTTTCCACGGTTTTTTGATCTCTAAAACTATTAGTATTCATATGCTTGTGGTTCTTTTCAAAAAAAAAAAACCACATTGTCAACCCAACACGCTCTAGAATGTCTTTTGAGACAACCACTAAACCAAAGGTCGATAAGCTTAGAACAGTTGGTCTTGCAGCGTTGGTTCGCAGACTTAGACGAAAGGGAAGTAAAGTTTAATTGGTGATCTGAGCTCTACACGACCAATTAAACTTTACTTCCCTTTTGTCTTCGTCTACGAACCAACACTGCAAAAACCAACGGTTCTGAATTTACCGGCCTTTGGTGCGGTGGTCGTCTTAAACGGCATTCCAAAGCGTGTTGGGTTGACAACGCGATTTTTATTTTTTCAAAGTAGTTTTTTCGATATAGAAGAACCTACATCTCAATACTGATAATTTTTAAAGATCCAAAAAACCATGGAAAACATCATAGCGATCAAAATCGTCATGACCTAGTTATATACGATTCCATTATACTTTACTATTTCAGTTAGGCTTGGGAATCCGAAAATCAAAACCATCAAACCATATAGCTAGAAACCATAAAAAGTTCAAATGTGATTTTTCAATAGCATACCAAAAATGTATTCTCACCCTACTGCATATATAACTTATGTTATCACAAAAATATTTAGGCTTATGAGTAATTTAGAAATAACACGACTGCAGAAAAGAAAGGTGGCCAATAGTTGCCACCTCCATAGGTTTACTCTAAGAATGTAGAGAGTAGGTGCCTCAGGGACAGTAAAGGTAACGATCACCCAGATGATGAAAGCCACGAGGAACAGAATTTCTAACTTGGTCCATGAGATCTTGAACTTGGGTAATTCCTCGTGGTGGGAATTATCTTGCCTCCACCTTTGTTACTCTACACCGGTTCAAACCTCCTAGGTGGCTTAAACATCCTGCATCTTGGTTTTGTAAACACATGATTTTCTAGAATTCCTTCTAGTACTATCTGTTCCCCCACCGACATTATTGCTAGTTCCGGTCATAACTATTTGTGGGAGAGGACTCGCATGAACAACACAGCCGGTGGGACGTTGTTCCATTGACCTATTTAATTCATCAACGAAGTTGACAGAATGCGCTCGTAAGTGCTTTGAACTTGGGAAATTACAGTTGGAGCCACCGCCAAGAATGGGTTATTCGTCCTTGGTCTTTGAGCCATTTAATTTGGGGTTCAATGCTTTGCAACTATTGCTCTGTTCTTCTAGATTGAACAGAGTAATCAATTGCAATTTTTAGGTAGGTGTGTTTGTTTTTTTCCTTAGGATTGAATTTCAAAAGGGTTTTATCGGGTATACAAATATCACAGCTTATGCCAGTATCCACAACACATTGATCAACCGATTCTACTGTGAACATAGAGAAATCCCAAGAACAGTTGGAAAGCAAGAGGGAGGGTTGCGATCTAGAGAGGTGGAGTTGAACAAGTTGAGGATCTGAAATTAAGTTGCGGGAATATGAACTTACGCACTTGCAATTGAAGATTGTGAAGATGGGTTGTCTGCTCAGAATATCCACAAGAATGGTATTTGGGATAGAGAATATGGTGCTGGGCGCCATAGTTCTATTTCTTTTCATTGTGAGATTCTCTTTCACCTGCCAAGAAGAAGCAAACAACACATGGGTTAGTTTGTTTTCATCGAGATATCATGATATGATCTCTATATATATATCTCATAAAAAGGGTACCCATGCATTGAGCGAGGAGAGATTATTCCATGTCTTGGACACCACCACGTAGTACCCCAACACCATTTTCAACCACACATTAGATGGGGCCACGAACAGACCCTGTAGGGCACCATGTGGCAATGCCCCAAGGCATTGAATAATTTTACCATGAGCTAGGGTTTTGTTAGTACTTTTTTGAAAGCCCTTCAAATAAGGAAGGCTAATTTCACTGACGGCCCCCAACTATGAATGTGGGTCACTTAACCCCTCAACTCAAAAAGAAACCATGAAACTTAAATGGCATCCATTTTACAGAAGTGTACCGAGACATACACTATTTCCAACAATCAGAGGGAGGATAGCTAGCATTCATCCTCTTCGAAGAGGGCGAACAAAATCATTCTCATGGAAGAAGTGACCTGACCTAAATACAATCAACTATCAAAGCCTAAATGCCACCATTAGATGCGAGTGGGTATGGAAGACAAGAATACTAGAATAGTTTGTTAGAGGGAGAGATGTTCCTCTAATTTTTAGGAGAGATATTAGGAAACCAAGTCAAAAGTGGTTTAAACAACTACATCCACGTTTAAAGAACAGAAACCAGCCCTTTTTAATGTCATGAAATATTTAAAAATAAATTCTACACAAGAACCATAATAAGTGTTCAAACCGGAGCATATATGCCATAAAAATAGGCTCGATGTTTGGTATTTGTGAAGAAGCTTTTACATGTAACCCGCATCTCATTGTTTTTGAAAACTCCGGCATCGATGATGGCTTTGCCATACCCTCTTCCATGGTGTGGGGGAGCTCAACTAGCTTATAGCAACTGTCCACAATTTTAGAGGGTATTGGAAGATCATCCTCCAATTCTATAGGGATTTGAGAGGAGGAGATTGCACGGCTTAAAACTTGAAATTGCCAATTCAAAAATATTTTGATATACTTGGACTCGGTAAATACGTCAAAATCAGTTGGAGTTGGGAAAATAGTTTAATTTCTAAACTACTTTGGTTGTAATATCTCCATAAAAGCAGTACTCAATATCAACTATGGAACAAGAATAAAAGGCTAATACAACAATAAAAATCCAGTTAAGTCTGTGTTTGGGACTTGGAAAGGAGAAAGAGGAGGAATGGTAATTAGGAGGAAAGTCTTGGAACAATATCTTTTTATTCGCTTAGCTTTGTGAAGAAAATAAATGGGAAATGAGAAGGACAAGAACTTTTCCTTTGATTTTTTTCAAAAAGAGCAAAGAAAGTAAAAAAGCCGACTAGAAAATGAAGAGTGGAAGACTGAGTAGAGAAAAATTTATTAGTGTCGAAGAAGTAACTTTACAAGATTTTCTTTACGTTTCTTGTCCAGATAGAAACCAAACTTACAAAGAGCGAAATTCTTATTTTTCTCTTTCTTTTTCAAACTTCCAAACATAGCCTAAATCCACATGTTGATCGCCAGATCGTAATGCAGGACTTCTGGTTAATTTTCTTGAAGGAGGGATATCTTATGATAATCCCAAGCTTGAATAGAAGAGAACCATGCCACTTTGATAACACCTTTGTTTCGTCATTGAGAAAATCGTTCAACGATTAAAGAGAATCGAAAGAAATTAAAACATTGAGCCCACCCATATGACGAATCTGAGCATCCCAAATACCATTGCTAATGGAAAGATCTTGAAGCGTATTCACATGATAGAAATTGATCAATTTATCCACTGCGCTCTTTTGCAACCAACCCAATCCCACTTCCTTAGCTTCCACCAATTTCAGCCTACCACTAGAGCCCCCTTTAAGAATATTTGCCATCTCTTTTTTTCTTTTTGAATGGCAACTTTGCCATCTCTTCAACACTTACAAAACACGGTTTCTATTCCTTTCACTGTCCAACTCCAATTTTTGGATATTGACCACACGTTCAAATTTCGCACCTCTTACCATAAAACAACTAAGGAACATCACAAAGCTTGTAAACCAAATGCCTATAACAACCTGTACTTCATGGCAGTAAAATGCTACAAACACAACAATACTGAATAAATGAAGACACGGACACAGCGGGTACACGGTAACAACTATGTATGAAAGGCTAAACTTATATTCATGCTTTTTGCGCATCTATTTTTCTTATTACACAAAAAAAGACGAGAAAAAAAAAAATGATGTGTACCATAATCATATGAGTCCTGGGGTAATCCGTTCCAGTAGTTGACCACCATGTTTTCCATTTGTTTTCTCGTTTTGGGATTTTGTATTAGTAGAAGTTTATTTATGGGTAGCTACACCTTTTGGCACATGTGAATCAAATTGACTAAGTTTTTTCATTCTTTCCATGGTTTTAAATTATGTTGTGAATATGGCATTTCTGTACAATATTAATTAGTAGTTAAAGTAGAACAAGAGATGATTGAGTTGAGGGAGAGAAGTAAATTAATTGAATGTTTTGGCGGTTATCAGAGAATTTAAAGAAAGAAAATACATTCCCCATCTAAAACCAAAAAAACAAAATCTTATATAAACAAAGTACACTTCGCTTAAATCATAGTGAAAAGTAGCTAGGCGGGCACAAAATCCTAGTCCCTCGGCTCGTCCTCAACCTAATTTTAACCTCAATTCCGATGCAACCAGCCGGCCGTGATTTGTTTAAAGAACGGACATGATCTGAACAATTGAAGAAATTAGAAACAATAATAGGAGTAATATACTATTAGCACGATGATTCAATATTCAACAATGTACTGATCAGTTTGTCGGGAAAAGTCATCACAGACACCAAATTAAGAAAACAATATCACGAATGGACGAACGAACTACTCATGTAAAGATCATTTTTCAGCTTAGAACGATCACAACAACTCTGAATAAAAGATGAAACGGACACGGCGGGTACACGGCAAAACATATGTATGCATGTGTATGTGTGCGTACACATACATATGTATATGTAGTTGTTATTTATATGAACATTCCATCCCGAAACAACATGTTTAATTTTATTTGGTCAAAATTTAATTTATTCATATTTTCCCCCTATTTAAGGTACATAATACCCCGAAAGCATTTCAATACTATACTATGAATCGTCCTTTGACATGTTTTCATTCAAGTCTATGTTCAGACACGGTTGTCCCCTATTGACAATAAATAGTTTTATTGCATACAACATGCTAGCAATCGAAATGCCATAAGAAGACTATGAAACTACGTTAAAAAAAAAAAAAAAAAAAAACCCCTTAGCCCAAACAATTACAAGATCTGGTTTACGTACGTACAATAAGAGCTAGTATGATCTCACATTGAGGAGAAGTTTTTACCTAGTATTACCCTTCATAGCAACCATGGTGGGCAGAGGAAGCTTGGTGCGAGAGCAATTGATCGGGTCCAAAATTGAACTTCCTCATACTGAATTAATCCTGTTTGAGGATTATGAGATGTAAGAACTTCGCCACACATTTTATAATCGCGAATATATTCAAAGAGAATCATCAATATGGTTCCATCTTTCAAAATTTTTATCGGTTGGATTGGTCCAAGTATCCCACAAGGATTTGATAGCTGAAAATCCAATTTCCAAGTCAAAGCGCCCGGATGTATGTAATCTCTCATCACCCACACATTAACATGAGTAAACCCATGAACATCGAAAAGGAATAAAGACTCATCCAAACCTCCAAGATGCACGATACCATCGATTTGACAAGGCAAGGAAAGAGTACTTCCCAATTCCTCATTCTCCACATCAAAATAGCATAAGACTAATCTTGAACCCGTGTCCTGCCCTAGCCAATAAAGTGCACCATTCACAAAAACAAAATCAACACCAAGAGACGAATAACGGCGAGGGAACGGTTTTCCGTCACGACCTCCTCCTCCGATGCTCCTCCATGTATCATCCCTCCCAAGGGTACAAACCTCAAACGATATAATGTGGCCTTCACGATATGATATGGTTTCATGATTACATCTCAATATCTTGTATTCATCACTCAATGGACTAAACCCAAACCCCAATCTTGACCTACTATATGCCCATTCTGGCAATTTTGGCAGTTTTGGAAGGACAAAAGGTCGCCGTCCTTGAAGAATTGGGTTACACACCTCAATACCCTTATCAACACGCAAACAAACTAACCCGTTGCATGCTCCTATTACTCGTCCTTTATAGCCCTTGTGGGGGATGTAAATCTCAGATTCGAATTCCACGGTGGGATTTTGGCAGCCTAGACGGACAAGGTGGTCATTGTCAAGCTCGAGAATGCCGAAGTGACGGGGTTTGGTGGGGATAAGGGTGCGGAAGGGAGCGGGGTCGGGGGAGCCGTGAGAGGGATGGTAGAGCATAAGACTGAGAGGAGGAGACCCCCTCGAGCTATGCGATTTGGCGAAGTAGGGTTGGAGAATCAGTTTGCGCCACTTCTTGCATACATGGTTGCATCTAATGATGGACTTGATATCAGGAATTCTTACTAGAATGTTGCAAATTATGTCATCTGGAAGGTCCGCCATGGTGGTGGCTGCCATGAGAGAGAGAGAGAGAGAGAGAGAGAGAGAGAGAGAGAGAGAGAGAGAGGCGGGACAGTAGTTAATTCCGCGATAAAATTTGACGAGAACCCTCACACCACACTGTGACCTGGGAGTTTTTCTTCTTCTCCTAGTTGATGGGGTAGTTGTAGAACTTACTTCCAGTGCATGAAGAACCCTAGCTAGGATATAGAACGTGCAAAAACATCGAAAACAGAGTGGGGTTCAAGTTATTGATCATGATAAATAATTAAGGATTGCGGATCAAAAAAAATAAATAATTAAGGATTCATTAGCCCTAGAGGAGTCCCTGCTTTATTCCAATACGGAAACTTCTAGGGATAAACAGTGGATAAGTTATTAACGGAGCTGCACGATCTCATCCACCCATCTCGGCAATGAATGGTCCGGATTATAAAAAAATAAATCTTCTAGGAAAGAGTTTAACTTTAATTCTTAAAATTCGGATCGTTCAAAACACTTTTGGACGCATGAAATTAAGCGATGCAAACCTATTTTTACGGAAACCTCTTGTAAGGAACGTTTTTTCTCAAACTTATAAAGACATTCACACATCCTCTCCAAAATTGTATGTACTTTGTACGACTCAAGGACAGGGCCGGTCCCAGGGTAAGCCCAGCAAATTTTCGGGCTTGGGCAACCCCGGGGCTAGGGCAACCCAAAAAAAATTCGATGATATATATTATATATATAAACTTTGACGAAGAAATAGCACAAAGGACACTTTGGGGCAGCTGGTCAACATCAAGACTTTAAAACTTGGTCACGCGAGTTCGAGTGTTGTGTGAAGCGAGTTTAGTTTTAGGCTTTCTAGGATACCGTAGGGTTATTTGCAAAAAGTTTGTTGGTAATTGGTACGTACATCACATGTGAGGAACCTATTCAACTCTTGTGCGCAACATTGGAATTTTTTTTTTTTATCTTACCTTCTCACTTAAACTAAGGCTCTATTTGGAACCTAGAGAAAGAATGTAAATAATTGAGAAGGAAATTGGAGAAAACGTGGAAGGAAGTTGTATAAAGATAGAAAATTTTCTCAACGTTTTTTAAAGAACCAAACAAGGGAAGGAAAATTTTAATTTTTTTTTTAAAACTTCTTTCTATGAGTCCACACCGAGCCTAAGACTATAGTAATAACTTTATGTTTGTCACTAAATTTCTTTAGCTACACTTTTGTAATGATATTTTTGTGACAATAATTTTGGTAATTGATTTTGGCACTCCACTTTTTGATAACCACACTCCAATATTTATCTTTTAGTGTTCAAATATTATAGTGTGGTTATCAATATTTGGAGTGCCAAAATCAATTGCTATAATTTTCTATCACTAATATAGTTTAGTAACAATTTTTGCATATCAATATAGGTCAATTTTCTAGTAGTATGATAAGAAGATGTTTCTTTCTTTTCTTTTTTTTAAAATCAGATCGGACTAATCATAGAGCACTGTAATGACAAGAACCGAGTGAGGTTTCAAAAATAAAATTCCAGATCTTTTAATAGAAAGTCAAGCAACAGAAATATTCAATGGCAAAATCACTAGTGGGTTTGATTTCTAATCTATATATGTAACGCAAGAAAACAAAAATTTCTACGTAGCCGCTTTTGATGTGATTCAAATTAAAAGCACAATATAAGAAGAGCTAGCGCAAAACG
The DNA here is from genome assembly GCA_019656275.1 of Rhododendron kiyosumense. NCBI lineage: Eukaryota > Viridiplantae > Streptophyta > Magnoliopsida > Ericales > Ericaceae > Rhododendron > Rhododendron kiyosumense. The sequence continues at coordinate 49,602 of BPLS01028081.1, forward strand.
TAGCCGGAACGTTAGATTATCCTATGCATTGCTGCTTATGCTCTTTCCGCTCTTAGTTCTTGACAGAGGGCTCAAGATAGATAAACAAGGCTCGAGAGACCTCTTTTCCTTGCAAAGTGAATAGAAAGAAAAGATGTGGATCAAAAAAAAAAAAAAAGAATAGAAAGAAAAGATTACTTTTTTGATTTTTGATTTTTGTTTTTGTTTTTATGACTTAAAATTAAGTGGGCAACCAAACTTAATTGAGATCGGGTTTGGACAACCCAAATGTCGGGGCCGGCACTGCTCAAGGATTTTCTTTAGGTGTGTACCTTTATTTTTTTAAACGGTTTGGCTAACTAGTACCCCTGGGACACAAGTTAAGGGGCATTAAATATGGAATATTTTTCAACAATAATATTTCTATTAATGCAAGTTTGTAAAAAGAAAGTCAACAATGATGTGAATAAGAAGAGGCCCCACATAATTCTCATACCAAACACAAAACTAGTTCGTCCAATCTATTGCCAAAAAACAAAAACCTATATGTGTGAATATGAAGATACACAACTGGTTCCCAAACAAGCAACTTGTAAAATACTGCAATAATTCTGTGAAAAAAAAAAAGATATTGCGATAAACTTTCATCGCCTAGTACTTCAACGAAAATATAGGATTCAAACCTATATCACTTGAAGACATAAAAAAATGCAACAACAATTAGGGTGGCAAAAAAGGCTCTCATTCCATTCTGCTTGTACATAGTATTCAATGTCAGTCCAACACTCCTAGTTCTTCACTCTGTCGATCCGATCATGCTAGTAAGGGCTGGGTGTGATGACTGATATATATGGGCGACGTAGGGGCGGGAAGAAGAAATTTAATTTGAAAATATTGGACAAAAAATTACGCATTTGTCGGATGGGAATCGTTCCTTCATCTTCTACTTTTTTTTTTCCCTCCAAAATATACACAAAGAAATGAAGTTGTCAAAATTTTCAAATCTGTACAAAGAATGTGCTGGACGTGATTTCATTTTTGTTCGTTTTTCAATTCCATATATTTACCTTGTTAGGAATTGGCTGGACATGATATAAATTAGGAATGGGCTGGGTGTGATTTTTTGGAAAGCTTCAGAAATAGAAATGGGAAAAGGGCCAGGGGAGATTAAACCCTTAATTTTTTTAGAAGATGACATTAAATGTTGAAGAACATTCCATATTCAATGCCCCTTGACTTTTGCTCCGGTGGCACTTGTTAGCATTTGCCTTTCCCGAATACTTATTAGGGATAATTTCAAAATAGTCCCTGACATTTCACCAAAAATCAAACAGATGCACCTGACCTTTAAGAAATGTCACATAAACACATGTACTATGAAATTGAGGGTTTTCCTCAATTAGGCGTTTCAAGGAGGGAAGGTTGTGACCTAGCTAGAGAGGTGGAGTTGAGCAAATTGAGGGTCTAAAATTAAGTTGCGGAAATATGAACATACGTTTGTGTAACATTTGGAGGCGATTACGTGAAACAAAGGGTGAATGGCACTATTATTCTCTTCACCTCCGACGAAGAAACAAGGGTTGAATGGCACTAACAGCATCAAACCCCCGAACCACCCTTCTCACTCAACACGTTTCACGATAAATTTCCTCATCAATTATTACTTATGGAGTGTATTTCTCTAGCTCTCTATCCCCTTATTATTTCCTCCCCAAAACTTCCCCAAATATGTGAGCCGAACAAAAATTGTTTTGCACGCAGCGTCACAACTGCCTAAATGGCACTAATTCTAAATAGTTGAAGGAATAAATGACATGATTTGTCACATTAACTATTAGTACCCTCAAAATATCTAGCCATGCATTGGATTGTCAAACGGACGGCTCAGATGCTATGCGGTTGGTGCACAGCACCAACCCCAGTTCAACGAGAACGATTGACAAGAATAAGAAATCGTAACAACCATTTTTATTTCTTCCAAAAGGGTCAAAGAAGTGCATGTACTTAATTTGAATAGCATATAATGTGCCATGTACTTAATGTGCTGTGTACCCACAGTGTCCATGTCATCATTTGTGTAACATTTGGAGGTGATCGATTACAAGATTTTCTTTTCGTTTCTTGTCAAGGTAAAAACCAAACTTTTTCAACTTTCTTTTCAAAACTTCCAAACATAGCCTAAATCCACAGGTTTATCACCAGATCTTCTTTCCTGTATTAGTCCAGAGGGTAAATGCAGGACTTCTGGTTAATTTTCTTGAAGGTTGCTACTGTACAAATATTGCATCCAACTTATTTCAAGAGTTTAGAACAGTTACCCCAAAAAATTTAAAATAAAACACTGACACATCAAAAACAAAAATAAAAACAAATTTTAAAGATACTTTGCTTAAATCATAATGACAATTAGGCAGGAAAAACTGATCCATAAGGTCAAAGATGGAAAGAATCCTCTTGTATCAATTGCTATTTTCAACCTCAATTCTGCTGCAACCCATAATTTGTTGAAGAATGTCATTTGAACAATTGAATAAAGAAACAATAAGGATTCGTAATGCCACAATTCATCAAAAAAATATTATTTTGATTGTTGAGAAAAGCCATGGATGGCAAATGAAAGGAAACAAAATCAAGAACGCACGAAATACTCATCAAACCGACTGAAGGCGGAAAATATTATTTACAGGGGAAGAAAATAATGAAAGCCACAAAGTAATTGATTGCGAAATCAATTAGTTGTTGGAGAACGAAAGTCAAAACACGATGACAAGATGCCTAAGTCATCCGTTTGAACATTATTTGTGAAAATTCCTTGATTCAAACAAATGTTACTTTCCTTGACTCGTAAAAGAATCATTGGGTTTTAACCCAAATATGCAATACCTACCTTTGCCCTTTTTTTTTTCTTTTTCGGTCGGATCAAAAAACAAAAAAAGCATTTTCGGTGAGTGAAAAGCAAAGGCAATAGAGTTTCAATTTCAAAACAGAAAGTTTGTTCACACAGCCAAAAGTGCACAGATTGTGCACAGTTTTTTTTGTGAGGCCCACCATGAGTCCCACACAAATGATCCAAGTCATTTATTAAATGTAAAACATTTTTTCAGGGGTCTCGATGAAAAATTAACTCAATCCGATACTTATAGGTATTCGATCCAATCATTTAACTTTTTATTAACATATATGAAATCTCCATGAAAAATTAGATGATTAGATTGAGAACATATAGACATCGGATTGAGCTTATTTTTTACGGGAACCTTTGAAAAAATGTTTTACCTTTAATAAATGGTTCGAATCATTTGTGTGAAACTCGTGGTGAGCTCTGCAAAAAAATGTGTACAATCTGTACACTTTTGTCTGTATGGGTAGCAACTCTAGTTTCAAATAGTATAAAGTCACCGCCCATTGGAGCCAATCTCAAGCCCCACAAAAATACAGATAAAATATTTATAATTTTAATACGATAATATTTTATGGAATTCTATAAAAAATCAACTGCAATGATATTGGTAGGTATATTTCTCTAAATTTATAGGTGCGAAACTACAAAATAACTACAAATTCAAAAAAATATACATATAGTTGAATCTGATTTTTTACAGGATCTTGTAAAATATTTTAAAAAATATTCTTTATTTTTTAAGGCTTAAAGCTAGAGTTTCGGCACGAATTTCCGCACATTTCCCACCCAAAAGAACCGCCAAAACATTCAATTTCATTTCGATAAATTCCAAAATAGCGGTTTGCACCTCTCCCTCTCTATCGCCCGCGCAAGTCTCAACCCTATTTTTTTTTTTTGATCAAACGGAATTTCTAGCATTAAATAAAAACGAACATAAAAGTCATTTGCCCGATAAACGGCATACAGAGATCATAAAGCGACAAAAAGGCTACAAAGCCGTAGACCTAAGTCCTAAGATGGCCAACACCCATGGCATCCGCCAGGGCGAATTCCCTAGCTGCAAAAGGAATGGAGCTAGTTACAATCAAATCATCTTCCTGTTGTGCGCCAAGTCTAGCAAGGCAATCTGCAGTTTGATTTGCTTGTCGGTAGATGTGGGTTATAGTTGAATTTGTTCCACCAGCAAGTCTTCTCACTT
>BPLS01028081.1:83680-107906 GCA_019656275.1 Rhododendron kiyosumense
GATTTGGCGAAGCGGGGTTGGAGAATCAGTTTGCGCCACTTCTTGCATACTCGGTTGCATCTAATGATGGACTTGATTCTTAATAGAATGTCGAAAATTACATCATCTGGAAGTTGTGAGATGGTGGTGGCTGCGGCGGCAGCAATAGCCCTTCTTTTCCGCGGTGGTGGTGGTAGACCAGCACGACTCTTTTTGTTCACTCTCCTCTTTGCCATCAGAGACAGAGTGATCTGGGAGTTTTTTCTTCTTCTCCTAGATGATCATGGGGTAGAAGTTACTTCCAGTGCATGAAGAACCCTAGCTAGGATATAGAACGTGCAAAAAGATCGAAAACAGAGTGGGGTTCAAGTTATTGATCATGATATAAATAAGGATTCATTAGCCCTAGAGGAGTCCCTGTTTTGTTGCAATATGGAAAGACTTCCACAGATGGATACTTTCCAAGTTTTTTTTGATCGGCAATTTTTTTATAAAACAGGGAGAGGTGTAAGGGGATTCCAACAAAAAGTTGGAAAAAAAACACCAAATGCGCCGAAGCCAAACCGCCTGAGGTCTAACACGGGAGCCCTAAAAATAAACAAACAAGCACAGCCCAAAACCCAAATATACATATCAGCCTAAACAAAAACAAACGGGCCCAGAAAGGACCTGCCCGGCAAAACCAAACACACAAACCCTAACTTCACTTCCTTGTACGACTCGAGGATTTTCGTATACGAACGAAGAGAAAAAAATCACTTGCGGCTCAAGAAACTCTTACTCTCTCAAGGGTGTTAAATGAATTAAGGTGAGATTTGGACTTTATAGCAGTAGTATTTTTTTTGGGTTTACCTTTATTTTTCAGAATATTTATTAGGAAAATTTCAAAATTGTGTCCTCCCTTGAGGCCTTAAAGGACGTTAGTGAAGGGGTATCTTTTGTGAAGGCAAACCTTGGGTGTTAGTGAAATTTACCATTTTTTTTAGTGAAGAGTGCCCCGATTAACCGTACTAATTTATTCAGCCCCTTCCACCGCCCTTTACATGTGTTTGTGTGAGGTGAGGATGCCCTAAGGACAAATTGTTGTCGAGGAAAATTTTGTTTTTTGGGAATTTTAAAAAAAAAATAACCTAAACAAATAAAAACTTGCTTCTTTATCCCTTTTTGGCCTACAATCCAAGATTCAAATACGACTTGAAGTGAAAAATTAAAATGTTTTTGGACCTGGAAAAAAAAAAAGGTTTGCCAAAAACTCAACCAGAAAAGGTCCAGTAACTTCATCAAACAAGGAAAATGACATTGGACAATTGCATCCAACATGTCAATAAACTTAAAACAAAACTCTGCCCCATCTAAAAACAAGAACAAATAAAAAGACATTTCGCCTAAAACATATAATGACAAATAAGGCGGGAAAACTGATCCATAAGCATCAAAGATGGAAAGAATCCGTCGTCCTCAACCTAATTTCAAGCTCAATTCTGATGCAATGCATGACTGGGTGAAGAATGGCATCTGACCAATGGAAGAGAGAAACAAAGAATGCATATTAACATGACGATTCAGATGTAATTAATTAGCTTGTTGAGAAAATCCATAGATACCAAATTGAGTAAATAATATCACGAATGCGCAAATACTTATCAAACCATCTGAAGGTGGATAAAGTGATTTATGGGAGAAGAAAACACAGGACGCAAAAAATAAATGAGCGTGAAGTGAAATAAAACGGTCGTTTGAATACGAAAGTGAAGACACGATGACTAGATGCATGAGTCATCTGTCCAAATGTTTGCAAAAAAATCTCTCACCTGAGTCAATGCAGAGATGATTCAAAACAAATGATGGTTATTTTCCTTAATAGTACTTTTTTTTGTCTCTTTTTAAATGTCCAGTTTCGTAATTCTAACTTATTAAAGATACATCATCATTACATCTTTCACATTAATTTTTACCTCCACTTTCTATAAAAGTGAATCTACTTTAAGGCACAATATGAAAAAAGTACCTACTTTTTTCCAATAACTGAACAAATATGCGTATGGAGAATGAGCTTGGGTTAAAAACAAATGTTGGATGTGATGTTGGAGAATGAGCTTGGGTACTTTTTTCCAATTTTCAGTCTCGTTGAACCGATGCGAATAATTTATTTTTTTAATCATTTTATCCTAAATAGTCGTAATAAATTTTCGGCTCTAAGTACTTTCAATGAGCACTCTAAGACTCTTTACTTAGTTTCAGAGCTCTCTTAGAGTGCCTATTGAAAATCCTTTTCAGAGCTCTCTTAGATGCTCATTGAAAAGCCTAAGAGCCAAAAATCTATTATGATCATTTAAAATAAAATGATCAAAAAAATAAGATCTTTACATCGGTTCAAACGGATTAAAAATTGAAACACTTAATTTTTTAACTATAGTTTTTAATATATAAACAGTGTAAAAAATAAGTGTTCCAATTTTCAATCCATTTAAACCGGTTCGAAAATCTTATTTTTCTTATCATTTCATCTTAAATGGTTGTAATGAATTTTTGGCTCTAAGGCCTTTCAACGAGCACCCTAAAGCTTCTTATTTAGGATGCTCGTTGGAGCCTTAGGGTGCTAATTGAAAGGTTTTAGAGCCAAAAATTCACTATGATCATTTAGGATAAAATGATAAAAATAAATAAATAAATAAATAATAAAATCTTTGCACCGATTCAACTGAATTGAAAATCGGAGCACTTAAATAATATTAAATAAATAAAAAAGAAAAAAGATATAAAAATTATTAAATAGGGGAAAAAAGCAATTTACTTCAGCAAAATGGTCCTTTTATTGAGAAGAGATCTAATAGTGGGATCAGTGTGTCACGTGGTGGTAAGGTAAGATTTGTAGAACTTTTTATTTTGATTAAAGTTCTTTATCCAAGAAGTCTAAACAAAAAACTTGTGTTTAACCTTGGCTAATGATGGAGAACAAGAGGACAGAGCGCAGACACCGGTGATGAATGTTGATGATTTTTTTGAGAGGTGCTCGGGGCGCGTCAAGTGTAACACACCTCAGCTACACCCCTCTCACATATAAGAGGGGTCCACTTCCAGTGGATTCCCCTATATGTGAGAAGAGTGTGACTGAGGTGTGCCATACCGATATGCCTCTAGCATTTTTGAAAAATAATATTGGAGATCAGGATAACCAAGAGGTAACAGCCCCGCCTGCAGAACATTAGCACATCAGAAAGACCGGTTGACCCAGATAGGCGGACAAATAGAACTAAAAGACTCCCTTCTATAGTAAGGCATCCGGCTTCTATCTTCCAAGTTGTAAATACCCATGTCTTTGTCACCTAAGCTCTTTTTCCCGAGAATTCCGAGGCTTGCACGGAGATATATGCATTGTCACCCAAGAACAAGGCTTTGTCACCTAAGCTCTTTTTCTCCGTCCATCCTCTACCATTGTTTAGATCCACCGCGAACAACCAAAATTCTTTGGCCCCGTAATCAATCTTAGACTCATCCATATTATCACAGCCAAAGTCAGGGTCGTCGTCGTAGCCTGCAAGGAAATCCAGCCGGCAGCCATCTCGAACAACCATCAATAAACCCGCTTCTGATGCGACTATGTACGGTCGCTTATCAATAAGGAATTCGTGAGGTATTTTTCCAACAAACCGTGCCACGGTTTCATTAGGCCCCTATTCCCCACTTTTCTGCCGGGTAGGCGTGAGTGGAAAATTCAATGGCGCGTGTGTGGTATGAACGCGGGTGTGCCAGAATTTGTCGTTGTCCAATGTATGGAAGGCGTGAGTGCTCCTCGATCTGACTTCGTATGAAGTGCGACTGCGTGTGATACAAAAGGTGAGGCCACAAAGAGGTTCGTGGTTTGCCACAACAAAGTGGATTTAAAATTTTTCAACCGTGTGAGAAAAAGTAGAGAACATCGTAGAATAACTTTATTATATCGTAATAACAAAGTTAGAGATACAAGAGAGATATGAATAACTTTATTATGTCGTAAAAATAAAGTTGGGGTACAAGAGAGATAGAAACTCAAATTACTTGGAAAAGTAATTGAGTAAATGGGAGAGAAGTGAGATAATTGCTTCACTGGAAAGGCTTTGGTTTTAAGCGTTGAGCTTGATTGGTGTGTGGAACCCTTTTTTTTTCTTGAGTTCCTTTATTTATAGGCAAGGCTTCACGGTTTTTTGCATGCAGATGAATTCTTTGCCTTCTCTCGGTGATGCCAAGTGTCCCATGTTGCCATTTTTTCCTCCAGAATGGCGGTTATGGGAAGTTAGCTTCCTGATGCACATGCTTTTTCCAATCATGGGTAGTTATCAACATGGTAGTGGGCTTCTTCCATTCACTGCTCACGTGGGAATAAATGATCTTGGGCCATTTGACAAGTCAAATGGCCATGTGGCATTCATCCCTATTAACTCACTCCATTTTTTATGGGATGGTTCCAGAATGCCATTTAATCACCACGGTCATGGGCCTCACGAACAAATTGAAATGTGTAAGGCCTTATTCCAATTAGTAAACCAATTGGGCCCCGTTATAGCTTTTATAAAACATGGTCCACAGCCCATCACTCCAATCTCTAGACCGAAATGGGCTAAAATTAATTGGGCCCAACCGAGACTATTTTGGCCCATTAATTTTAGTCCAATACATCTATACTTTTTTGGCCCAATTTAATTAAAAAAATAATTAAATGGCCATCCAACACTTGCCCAAGACTGGGTGCCAAAAACGGGTGTAAATAATTGCCCCCCCCCCCCCCATGCCTTGATTCTTTACCTTTAGGATCAAGGCGTGTATAAAAATTGAAACTGTTTTTGGCATCCAAATAGTCCTCTATTGTAGTATATCTTCTTTTGTTTGCCTTGCCTATGGACTTAGCAGGCATTAGGCATTTTTCATGTTCTCTTCAGACCTTTGAAGACACCTCCCCATCTAAAAACAAAAACATTGCCCCATCTAAAAACAAAAACAAAACCAAATATAAAGACACTTTGCTTATATCACAATGACAAAAATAGGAAAGGAGAACTGATCCACAAGTATCGAAGATGGAAAACATCCTCACCACCCAATTTCAAGCTCAATTCTGATGCAATCCGTGATTTGTCAAAGAATGGCCATCTGACCAATTGAAGAGAGAAGCAATAAGAATGCATATTAACACGACAATTCATTCACCGATGTAATCAACTTGTTGAGAAAAGCCATAGATACCGAATTGAGTAAACAAAATCACGAATGCATGAAAATACTCATCAAACCATCTGAAAGAGGATAAAGTGACTTATGGGAGAAGAAAATACAGGACGCCAAATTACACGAGCGTGAAATCAACATGTAGTTGGAATTTGAAAGTGAAAACACGATGACTCAATATCCGTCCAAACATCGTCTGTGAAAATTCTCTCACCTGGGTCAATGCAGAGACGATTAAAAACAAATGGTGGTTATTGTCCGTAATAGTAACTCATAAGAAAGAACCACTGGGTCGACAGCCAAATATGAAATACCCTGCCTTTGCCATCTCTTCAACATTTACTCTATTCCTCTCACTGTCCCATTCCAATTGTTGGGATATCGACCACTCACTTATGTCCACACCTTGCAACAAATATTGACCGAGGAACATCCAAATATGACCTGGACTGAGATGTGTCTGGACCTAGCTGTCATACTACTAAGAGGCAAATGAGATATGCCACGTAGGGAGGGCGAGACGTATCTCGGCATGTATGTGACTAACACGTGACAAACACTACTGTGTTTCTATGACAACTAGAAAGAAGTGTGCTTCATAGAGTGCTAGCACTGGCTTCATATATAAATCAGTGTCAGGAGAAAATTCACATTAGGTGTGGTAGTAAGAAGTTCTTCAACTCTTAACATTGCGATAGATTCAGAGTCACGAAAGATACTTGAATTATGCCTGTGTTTGCCGAATGGAACTTAGAAGGTGTATAAGCCCCACAAATGAAATTAGTGGCTCCGATGATCTTTGAACTAGTCTGCTTTCAACCAAATTTCATAAACAAAACTTCAATAATTTCGTTTTTGATTTTCATTGTCTTTTAGTACTTTGAAAATTCTATTTTTCAATATACAATTGGTTTTGATACAATTTAAAATGAGGGTGATACGAGCCTTTTATCAAAATAATTTGTTTTCAAGCCACTATGGGTAAAATAGTCATTACATTTGATGTACGAATGATTTTGGATCAAAACTATTTCGGTTAAAAAGTAGATTCAACAAGTTTTCCAACGGTCCAAACCACGTTCAAATCAGATTTCGCATGTATCTGTGTCAAACCCGCGAAATTTCGCTTGTCGTAAAATTTTAAGGACACACCCAGGGTGCAATGAAGTGCGCCTGGGGAGCATCAAAATGCGCCTGGGGCGCACTATAGCTACTTAACAAGTTAAATTTTGCGGGTTCATCCCAGACACTCTAGAACTCCGATTCGTGTGTGGTTTGAACCGTTAAAAAGGTTATCCAATCTACTTTCTAACCCAAGTATTATGGATCCAATATGAGTTATACAGAAAATGAATTGACCATTTTAAAACTCCATTTCCAATATCTCTTGCTCTGTTTCTCCAGTCACTTGACTTATCGGCATAAAAGAAAAAGGAAAGAGAAAAGGGGAAAATGGGGTGTTCGTAAAAGCATGTCCACTGAATCTGCCTCATGTGCTTGGTTACTGGCTTGATCGATCGCCAAGTTTCTTATGGACAGCATTTCCCAGTTGAAGTGAATTTGAAGATTGGAATGAATTTGGTGGTTATTCACTTACAATTTGGTCACCATGGTTGTCCTCCTCTCTGACTCACAAGTAGGGCCGTAAACGAACCGAGTAGCACGCGAGCTCGGCTCGACTCGTTAAGGCTCGATTCGGCTCGGGCTTGAGTATTCGGCTTGTTAGTAACGAGTCAAGCTTGGCTCGGCTCGTTTGACAAAAGCTCGGCTCGTTTAGGGTGGCTCGGCTCGATTAAAGAGACTCGTTTAGTAAATGACTCAGCTTGGCTCGATAAGGGCTCGGCTCGTTAAGGCTCGGCACTCGAATTTTGGGCTCGTTTAGTAAATAAGCCGAGCTCGAGCTCGACAAAGCTTGGCTCGTTTACAGCCCTACCTCACAGGGCAAAAGTAAAATGTTCACCAGAGAAAATAAATCTTATACAAGCAGATGAATATGGGGAGACAATTAAGAGACTTTGGAAATGAAGAAATTTTCTCATTAATTTCCAAAAGTCTAGAGCAAAAAACCAACAGAAGGGAAATGGACACAAAGGTTATGCTTTGACAGCTTCCAAGGTAGAAAATTGGGTAGCCTCAGCCTCTGGGCCTGCTGAGCCCCTAAAGAGCAAAATAGCAAGGTTTCCAATGCAGAAGTGAATGAAACATCCGTAACAGTGAGTCACGAACGAACCAAATCTGTCCCTACGATGAACTGCCACCCTGGCCCGTATATCCCATCGAATTCCTGCAGCGAACACCAAAAACAAGATCAATGCAGAGGAAGTTAGTACAGATACAATCTCCTTTTTTTGCAATGAAGAGTGTCCCAATGAACTGGACTAAACTCTCCAGCCTCTCCCACACATATAATCATTCGCAGGTATTTATGTGGACGCAAAAGAATTACTCAGGGCTGCGAAGAAATACTCTTGGCCACGAGTAATTACTCTTGGCCGCGAGAAATTACACTTGGCCGTGAAGAATAACTCTTGGCCGCGAAAAATTACTCTTGGACGCTAAGAATTATACTTGGCCGGAATGAATTACACTTGGCCGGAATGAATTACTGTTGGCCGCAAAGAATTACTTTTTGCCGCTGATAATTACACTTGGCTGCGAATAATTACTCATGGCCAGAACTAATACTTGCGGCCAAAAGTAATTCTTAGCGGCCAACTGTAATTCTTAGCGTCTAAGAGTAATTCTTCACGGCCAAATGTAATTCTTAGCGGCCAAGAGCAAATCTTCGTGGCCAAGTGTAATTTCTTGCGGCCAAGTGTAATTCTTAGTGGCCATGAGTAATTCTTTGCGGCCAAGTGTAATTCCTTACAGCCAAGAGTAATTTTTTGCGGCAAAGAGTAATTCTCTGCGGCCAAGAATAATGTAGGAGAGAATTACTTCTGGCCGCAAAAAATTACATGGGTGGCGTATAAAAAAATCTATGACCTCCTAGAACTATGAATGTTATTGCCGAATGGAACTTAAGAATGTGTAGAAGCCCCGCAAATGACCTTACTCGCACTGATGATTTTTGGACCGGTCCACTTTCAGGCAAATTTTAATAAATGAAATTTCACTAATTTCGTTGTTGGTTTTCATCGTCTTTCAATACTTTGAAAATCCTATTTGTCAATATGCAATTGGTCTTGATCCAATTTAAAATGAGGGATACGAGCCTTTTCCCAAAATATTTTTTTCCCCGACCCACTTAGGGTAAAATGGTAATTTAATTTGACGTTCAAATGAATTTTTTTTTTTATCAAAACTACTTCAGTTAGATAGTAGACTTCAAAAGATTTTCAACAGTCCAAACCACGCGCAAATCGGATTTTGGGTGTGTTCGTGCGAAACCCGCAAAAGTTTGCTTGTCATAAAATTTGGGGGATGCGCCCGAAGTGGAATGGAATGCGCCCAGGGAGCATCAAAATGCGCCTGGGTGCACAAAAGCTGCTTAAAAGGTCCAACTTTGCACGTTTGTCCCGGACAGTCCAAAATTCCAATTTGCGCGTGGTTTGGACCATTAAAAAACTTGTCCAATCTATTTTCTAACCCAAGTAATTATGACCAACTATGATTTATACATAAAAAGATTTGACCATTTTACCCTCAATGGGTAAAAAAATAATTCATTTCGGTAAAACGCGTGCAACTCCGTCATTTTAAATCAGGTCACGACCTATTATATATTGATAAATAGGGTTTACAAAGTACTACAAGATATTATAAGGCAAACATAAAAATGTTTAGCTTTAGTTCCTGAAAAGTGAGTAGAAAGAAGACCGTTGCAAAAATCTTTCGAGCCCGTAAGGTATAAACTGTATTAGGAGTTCCTTAAGGGGCATGTTAATGGTGTGCGATTGCATGCTAGAAAATGAAATTGTGACCTCGCCATCGACTACCTAAATCTTGTGTCATATTTTAGCATTAGTAATCTTCGTGGCAAAGTTTGCACCAACCTTAGTTATAGCCGAAAAATTTCTCCGTTAAGACCTATATATAACATTTTGCAGTGCCACAGTGTGCACAACAAGAAGTTGGCCTTATGTTTGGTTTCTCACTCATTTTCTCCAGTCCTTTTGGCCGCAAAAAATTACTTTAGGGCCGCGAAGAAATACTCTTGGCCGCGAGGAATTACTCTTGGCCGAGTGAAATTACACTTGGCCGTAAAGAATTAGTGCTCTTGGCTGCGAAAAATTACTCTTGGATGCTAAGAATTATACTTGGCCGGGAGGAATTACACTTGGCCGGGAGGAATTAGTCTTGGCCGGGAAGAATTACTCTTGGCCGCTGATAATTACACTTGGCCGTGAAGAATTACTCCTGGCTGCAACTAGTGGAATTACACTTGGCCGGGAGGAATTAGTCTTGGCCGGGAAGAATTACTCTTGGCCGCTAATAATTACACTTGGCCGTGAAGAATTACTCCTGGCTGCAACTAGTACTTGCGGCCAAGTGTAATTCTTAGTGGCCAACAGTAAATTTTCGCAGCCAAGTGTAATTCTTAGCGGCCATGAGTAATTGTTTGCGGCCAAGTGTAATTCCTCGCGGCCAAGAGTAATTCTTCGCGGTGAAGAGTAATTCTCTGCGGCCAAGAGTAATGCAGCAGAGAATTACTCTTGGCTGCAAAAAATTACATGGGTGGTGTATGTAAAAACCTATAACCTCCTAGAACTATGAATGTTATTGCCGAATGGAACTTAAGAATGTGTAGATTTCCCGCAAATGACCTTACTCGCGTTGATGATTTTTGAACCGGTCCGCTTTCAGGCAAGTTTTAATAAATGAAAATTCACTAATTTCAGTGTTGGTTTTCATCGTCTTTTAGGACTTTGAAAATCATATTTGTCAATGTACAATTGGTCTTGATCCATTTTTTAAAATGAGGGATACGAGGTTTTCCCCGAAATATTTTTTTCCCAACTCACTAAGGGTAAAATGTTAAATTTCATTTGATGCATAAATGATTTTTTTTTTAATCAAAACTACTTCAGTTAGAAAGTAAACTTAAAAAGCTTTTCAACGGTTCAAACCACGTGCAAATTGGATTTCGGATGTGTTCGTGCGAAGCCCGCAAAAGTTTGCTTGTCGTAAGGTTTGAAGGATGCGCCCGAAGCGCAATGGCGTGCGCCTGGGGAGCATCTAAATGCGCCTGGGCGCACAAAGGCTGCTTTAATGGTCCAACTTTGCACGTTTGTCCCGGACACTCCGAAAATCCAATTTGCGCATGGTTTGGACCGTTAAAAAGCTTGTCCAATTTACTTTCTAACCCAAGTAATTAAGACCAAAAATGATTTATACATAAAAAGATTTGACCATTTTACTCTCAGTGGGTAAAAAAATTATTCATTTCAGTAAAACGCTCGCAACTCCCTCATTTTAAATCAAGTCAAGACCTATTATTATATATTGATAAATAGGGTTACCGAAGTACTACAAGATATTAGAATTGGTCTTGACCCAATTTACCACATATGAAAATGATATCCGATTTATCAATATGGAATTGGTCTTGATACGATTTAAAATGAGGGGATATGAACTTTTTACCGAAATAATTTATTTTCGACCCACTAAAGGTAAAATGGCCATTTCCTTTGATGTATGAATGATTTTGGATCAAAACTAATTCGGTTAGAAAATAGATTTAACAAGCTTTTCAATGGTATGAACCACGCGCAAATCAAATGGTGGTGTTCGTGAAAGAGAGAAGGGGAAAAGGTGGTGTTCGTGAAAGATTAAATGGATGTGTATTTTGCTTGATTGATGACCATATGTTACATGGGTGGTGTATAGAAAAAGCCCTGAGCTCCTAGAACTATGCATTGCCGAATGGAACTTAGAATGTGTAAAGCCCCACAAATGAATTTAGTGGCTCCGATGATCTTTGAACCGGTCTGCTTTCAACCAAATTTTCATAAATGAAATTTTACTAACTTCGTTGTTGGTTTTCATAGTCTCTTAGTACTTTGAAAATCCTATTGTTCATGAATATACAATTGGTCTTGATTCGATTTAAAATGAGGCGGATACGAGCCTTTTCCAGAAATAATTTTTTTCAACTCATTAAGGGTAAAATGGTAAATTGTACATGATTTTGAATCAAAACTACTTCGGTTAGAAAGTAGATTTAACAAGCTTTTCAATGGTCCAAACCACGCGCAAATTGGATTTCGGGTGTGTCCGTGCCAAGCCCGCAAAATTTTGCATGTCGTAAAATTTTATGCATGCGCCTGGGGCGCCATGGAGCGCGCCTTAGGAGCATAGAAATGCGCCTGGGGCGCACAAAAGCAGCTTAAAATGTCAAACTTTGCGTGTTTGTCCCGAACACTCCGGAAATCTGTTTTGCACGTGGTTTGAACCGTTAAAAAGCTTGTCCAATCTACTTTCTAACCCAAGTAGTATGGATCCAACATGGTTTATACATAAAAAAGATTTAACCATTTTATCCTCAGTGGATCAAAAAATATAATTCATTTCGGTAAAACGCTTGCAACTCCTTCATTTTTAATCAGATCAAGACCTATTATATATTGATAAATAGGGTTTTTAAAGTACTACAAGATATTAGAATTCAACCAAAAAAAATTTAGCTTTAGTTCCTGAAAAGTGGGTAGAAAGGAGACTGTTACAAAAATCTTACTATGTGTCAATTTTATTTTTTTTTAAACAATTTATAGTTTGAAAGTGGTAATTTTCAACTCTCTAGCTAGACTTTAATGAATCCAAGTAAATCAAAAGCCCTATGACCTCCTAGAACTATGAATTTTATTGCCGAATGGAACTTAGAATGTGTAGAAGCCCCGCAAATGACCTCAGTGGTTCTGATAATCATTGAACCGGTCTGCTTTCAACCAAATTTTCATAAATGAAACTTTATTAATTTCATTAATTGTTGGTTTCATCGCCTTTTAATACTTTGAAAATCCTATTCGTCAATATACAATTGGTCTTGATCTAATTTAAAATGAGTGGGATACAAGCCTTTTCCGACCCACTAAGGATAAAATGGTAATTTCATTTGATATACAAATGATTTTTTATCAAAACTACATCAGTTAGAAAGTAGATTTAACAAATTTTTCAACGGTCCAAACCACGCGCAAATCAGATTTCGGGTGTGTCCGTGCCAAGTCCGTAAAATTTTGCTTTGTCATAAAATTTTAAGGATGCGCCCAGAGTGCGCCTGGGGAGCATAAAAATGCGCCTAAGCAAATGGGGAGCATAAAAATGCGCCTAAGCAAACAAAAGTTGCATAAAAGGTCCAACTTTGCAAGTGTGTCACGGACACTCTGAAAATCCAATTTGTGCGTGCTTTGAACCGTTAAAAAGTTTGTCCAATCTACTTTTTAACCCAAGTTGTTTGAACCGAAAATGATTTATACATAAAAATATTTGACCATTTCACCTTCAGTGGGTCAAAAATAATTCATTTCAGTAAAACGCCCACAACTCCCTTATTTTAAATCATATCAAAACCTATTATGTATTGATAAATAAGGGTTTCAAAGTACTACAAGATATTAGAATGCAACCATAAAAATGTTTAACTTTAGTTCATGAAAAGTGGGTAGAAAGGAGACTGTTACAAAAAATTCAGAGCCAATAAGTTATACACCGTATTAGGAGTTCCGGTAGCGGCTTGCTAATTAATGGTGTGCGATTGCAAAAAAGAAAATGAAGTTGCAACCTCGCCAACGACTACCTAAATCTTGTGTTGTATTTAGCATACAAGTAATCTTCTTGGCAAAGTTTACACGAACTTTAGTTATTGCCGAAAAAACGTTAAACCTAGTATAAGATTTTTGTGGTGCCATAGTGTACACAACAAGAAGTTGGCCTTCTGTTTGTTTAGAACCCCAATTCCAAGATTTCTCACTGTTTCTCCAGTCTTCTTGGCCGCGAAGAATTACTCAGGGCCGCGAAGAAATACTCTTGACCGCGAGGAAGTACTCTTGGCCACAGAGAATTACTCCTGGGCGCAATGAATTATACCTGGCAGCAAGGAATTATTATTAATTGGCCGCGAAGAAAAACTCATGGCCGTGAAGAAAAACTCTTGGCCGCGAAGAATTACTCCTGGGCGCGAGGAATTACTCTTGGCCGCGTAATTCCTCGCAGCGAAGAGTAATTCTTTGCGGCTTAAAGTCATTCTTCGCAGCCATGAGTAATTATCTGACGCCAAGAGTAATTATTCGCAGCTAGCCAAAAGTAATTCTCTGTGGCGAAGAGTAATGCTGCGAAGATTTACTCCTGGCCGCAAAAAATTACATGGGTGGCGTATATAAAAAGCCCTATGACCTCCTAGAACTATGAATGTTATTGCTGAATGGAACTTAGAATGTGTAAAAGCCCCACAAATGACCTTAGTGGCTCCAATGATCTTTGAACCGATCCGCGTTCAACCAAATTTTCATAAAGGAAACTTCACTAATTTCGTTATTGGTTTTCATCGTCTTTTCGTACTTTGAAAATTCTATTTGTCAATATACTATTGGTCTTTATCCAATTTAATATGAGGTGGATACAAGCCTTTTCTCGAAATAATTTTTTTCCCTAACCAACTAAGGGGAAAATGGTAATTTCATTAGATGTACAAGTGATTTTGGATCAAAACTACTTTGGTTAGAAAGTAGATTTAACAAGCTTTTTAACGGTCCAAATCATGCGCAAATCGGATTTCAGGTGTGTCCATTCCAAGCCCGCCAAAGTTTGCTTGTCGTAAAATTTTACGGATGCGCCCAGAGCGCAATGGAGTGCGCCTGGGAGCATCAAAATGCGCCTAGGTGCACAAAAGCGGCTTAAAAGGTCCAACTTTGCGCGTTTGTCCCAAACACTTCAAAAATCTGATTTTGCACATGGTTTGAACCATTAAAAAGCTTGTCCAATCTACTTTCTAGCCCAAGTAATTTGGACCGAAAATGATTTATACATAAAATGATTTGACCATTTTTACCCTCAGTGGGTCAAAAAATAATTTCTTTCGGTAAAATGCTCACAACTCCCTCTTTTTAAATCAAGTCAAGACCTATTATACATTGATAAATAGGGTTTTCAAAGTACTCCAAGATATTACAAGGCAAACATATAAATGTTTAGCTTTAGTTCATGAACAGTGGGTAGAAAACAAACCGTTATAAAAATCTTCCGAGCCAATAAGGCATACACCATATTAGGAGTTCCCTGTAGCGGCATGTTAATGGTGTGCAATTGCTAACAAGAAAATGTAGTTGTGACCTCGCCATCGACTACCTAAATCTTGTGTCATATTTTAGCATAAGTAATCTTCGTGGCAAAGTTTGCACGAACTTTAGTTATACCCGAAAAATCATTAAGCCTACTAGTTTCTTCCTCCTTTCTCCGTTACGACCTATAAATAAGATTTTGTAGTGCCACAGTGTGCACCACAAGAAGTTGGCCTTATGTGTGTTTCGAACCCCAGATCCCAGATTTCTTACTCTGTTTCTCCAGTCACTTGGCTAATTATCAAGATACAAGAAAAAAGGAAAGTGAAAAGGTGGTGTTCGTGAAAGATTACATGGATGTGTATTTTGCTTGATTGATGACATCATGACCATATGTTACATGGGTTGTGTATATAAAAAGCCCTATGAGCTCCTACAACTATGCATGTGATTGCGGAATGGAACTTAGAAGGTGTAGAAGCCCCGCAAATGACGTTAGTGGCTCCGATGATCTTTGAACCAGTCTGCTTTCAACCAAATTTCATAAACAAAACTTCAGTAATTTCGTTTTTGGTTTTCATTGTCTTTTAGTACTTTGAAAATTCTATTTTTCAATAGACAATTGGTCTTGATACGATTTAAAATGAGGGCGATACGAGCCTTTTTTAAAAATAATTTGTTTTCAACCTAGTAAGGGTAAAATGGGCATTTCTTTTGAAGTACGAATGATTTTGGATCAAAACTACTTCGGTTAGAAAGTAGATTGAACAAGCTTTCCAACGGTCTAAACCATGTGCAAATCAGATTTCGGTGTGTCCGTGTCAAGCCCGCAAAATTTCGCTTGTCGTAAAATTTTAAGGACGCGCCCGGGGCGCAATGGAGTGCGCCTGGGGAGCTTCAAAATGCGCCTGGGGCACACTATAGCTGCTTAACATGTCAAACTTGGTGGATTCATCCCAAACACTCTGGAACTCCGATTCGCGCATGGTTTGAGCCGTTAAGAAACATGTCAATCTACTTTCTAACCCAAATAGTATGGATCCAATATTAGTTATACAATAAGAAAAATTGACCATTTTAAAACTCCAGTTCCAAGATTTCTTGTTCTGTTTCTCCAGTCACTTGACTTATCGGCATAAAAGAAAAAAGGAAAGAGAAAAGGGGAAAATGGGGTGTTCGTAAAAGAATGTCCACTGAATCTGCCTCATGTGCTTGGTTACCGGCTCGATCGATCGCCGAGTTTCTTATGGACAGCATTTCCCAGTTGAAGTGAATTTGAAGATTGGAATGAATTTGGTGGTTATTCAGTTACAATTTGGTCACCATGGTTGTCCTCCTCTCTGACTCACAGCACAGGGCAAAACTAAAATGTTCACCAGAGAAAGAAAATAAATCTTATACAAGCAGATGAATATGGGGAGACAACTAAGAGACTTTGCAAATGAAGAAATTTTCACGTTGATTTCCAAAAGTCTAGAACAAAAAACCAACAGAAGGGAAATGGACACAAAGGTCATGCTTTGACAGCCTCCAAGGTAGAAAATTGGGTAGCCTCAGCCTCTGGGCCTGCTGAGCCCCTAAAGAGCAAAATAGCAAGGTTTCCAATGCAGAAGTGAATGAAACATCCGTAACAGTGAGTACGAACGAACCAAAATCTGTCCCTACAAACCAAAATAGCTAGGATTTCTAAGAATTTGTTCCCCTTGTTTGTGCTATAAGTGCGCTGTTATTTGTTATGATCCAAGTGTTATGGATCCTTTGTTTACTTCTCCGGGCTCTCCACTCTTTGCCAATTAGTTTAAAGTTTGGTGCTTTAACATGGCTTCAAAGCTAGGTGTTGCGTTTTTTTTTGGGGTACCCTACCGGACAAAAGGGTTACAAATTGTTAGATTTGGATTCTCACAAAATTTTTGTTAGTAGGGATTTCCGTTTTCAAGAACATGTCTTCCCCTATAAAATGTCTTCTTCTCCTGATATTCACCCCGTTCCTGCACCTGCACCAGACCTCAGCACACCACACATTTACCCAATACTACTACCCCAATTACCCACGATATACCAACAGATTACCCAACTTATTCTACTGCCCCACTTACTCCACCAGACCCAACCGATTACCCAACCGATTCCTCACCAGATCAGTCTACCAACACTTCACCACCAATCCCTCAACCAATTACTCTACCCGACCTGCAACCTTCCGCTACTACTTCCACACCACCCAATGCTTCTTGTCACTCCACCCGACCCCGCACCCGACCTGCGTGGCATGGCGACTATCAAATGAACTTTGCCCATACTGCTTCCTCACAATCATCCATCCCGTCGTCAAGTCCCGCCCAAGGTACAAGGCACCCCCTCTCTCATTTTCTCTCTTATTCACGTATTTTTCCTGCCTATTATTCTTTTCTTGCTTCTATTTCTGGTCTCCGTGAGCCCACTGACTATGATCAGGCAATTCTCGACCCGAAATGGAGAGATGCTATGTAAGCTGAACTTGATGCCCTTGCTCGTAATAATACTTGGTCTCTTGTTCCTCTACCTGCTAGTCACAAACCCATTGGTTGCAAATTGGTCTACAAGATCAAATACAACCTAGAGGAAGCACTTGGTTTCTTACATGCTAGGCCATAAAGCTTCTTGACCTCATGCTTTCAGGTCACGAAGTGTCAAACAGATCAGTGGATCAGTAATAAGCAAATTGAGAAATCAATGGCTTGTCAACAAAAAGATCAAGTGATAAGAAAGTGATGGGAATGTTTCTTGTGTCTGTACCTCATCATTCACAAAATCGTTCATGTGGATATAACCACCAGCATGCCCAAAATTTGTTGATATTTTATTTGGCCAATTGTTTTGGTAGATTTGCCAAACATACCTTCCAAACCTGCCATTGTATCTGAAACCCAACCTTTATGTACAGAAGCCACTCCTTTGCCTGCAGAAAAAATCATTAAGAGGCAGATTCTTAACTCACCTGGTATGACCTAGATATCGACGACATCACTCACTTTGGGGCTTTTGGCTAACTATAAAACCGCTAAACTAGTGATGCTACTAAAAAGAAAGAAAACTTAGCAAAAGCCAAGTAAATTTATGTGTGTCTAATTTGTTTATCTACAGTTCAATTGTATAGATATGCTTTTATATTTACACTCCAATGGTACAGATGTGCAGAGCCTGTGTCCTCAGAAGTTTTTGGGATGAAGAACGAACAAGCAGATCCATTTCAACGATGATTCAGAAAGAGAGTGCATTTTGGGTATGGTGGAGCAGGAACTTCTTGAAATGTTCAAACAACCAAGACTTACTACATTGGCTGTTTTAAGTACATTAGCTGGTTAGTGGTCTGAGCTTACACTTCATTGTTTCTGGTTTTGCTACATTTGCATATGAATTTCAAGCTAATGATAGGGTTTTTTTTTTGTGTCTGTGGAAGAGTAAGAAATTCATTAATAATAGTGATAAAGTACAAAACACACAAATCTGAAAGAGATACAACCAGCGCATAACAAAAGAAAGGAAAAACTACCCCCAACAAAATTAAAAAAGCAACTAAAGGAGCACAAATTGAAGTAAAACACCTCCAGCACCTGCAAAACAACTAATTGGGAATAACGATCTCAAAAAGGATACTAGTGAACCACGTGACGATGTGGTGTGCGAAACACATGAGGATCGTTCCAACTATCCTCAATGATATGGGTGCGTTTGCGCTTAGGGCTTGTAGTTGGGATGAAATCTTGAGTTTGACCAGCGCCAATATCTTTCAGCCTTTTGTGTCAACTATAAGCCTTGCGCTTGATTGGGCCAGCCATTTTACGACCTCCATCGCTGGAAATTATATTCATGAACCGCATAGACCTGAGATACCTAGTCATGCGGATGGTTGAGCTCGCCGTTAGATGGCCTTCATCCACAAAATCCCTGTCCCTAAAGTCCGCGATACGCAGGTCCATGAGCTTCCTCGCACTTGAACTCTCAAGCATGGTGTTAGTGTTTGGCCAGAATCCATTTTCGTTAGTGTTTGGACCTGAGATTTCGAGGACTTGAACCTTGATGCACCAAATGAGCTTCCATTCAAGACGGGGGCTCCACAATAGCGGAACTTTGGTGTGGAGTTTGTTGTCCAACTGACCTAAGAGAAGGTTCACCAACAGACACTTTTACTACCTCAACCGTAGAGGAAATGATTGGCACCATGTCGGGGGGAGTCGCAATCCATAGGATCCTTAGAAAGCTCCCTTTTGCCTCGAATCAAAACAGGGGATATACCAGGTCGATGGAAAAATTGAAAAAGGCTTAGACTGTAAGGACGACTGAAGTCTTCTGTCAATGGTAGTTAGAATCTGGTAATTTGCTGTTTATTTTTTGTTCAACCCCATGAAACTGTGGCAAATTTACTTGGACACGGAATCTACAGGATTTCGTCTAAATTTTCGGAAAGCACAATGCTAGGGACTTCCTTCTCTTTGGAAATACTAGCATAAATGTTGAAAGTAGATTAGGCTTGGTTTGGTTTGAACCAACAACCTCGCGATAACTGGAGTTTCTTAGTTGTGCATAAGCAGCTGGGAAAAAATTCCAGCTTGGATATGTGTTAACCAAGTTCCCAATCCAACAACCTCGTGATAACCAAGTTCCTGATTAGGAAGACTCGATAACCCAATTCCAGATCCACAAGTCCAACCAATACTCCTGCTACCGACTACAGGTAAAGCCACAACATCTTACCAAGGCTGAACATTTGCCAAGCTCACACGCGTGCGCGCACACAGAGAGGGAGCGAGAGGGAGAAATGCTTTTCCGCTAGCGGGGACGTGTAGTAATCATGAGGCGGGTCGACGGAGGTGAAAGGTGTGGTGTGTTTGTTTCAATCGTGAGGAATTATTTGGTATTTCCTGCTCTAAGGGGTGTGATGGAAAAGAGAGGGGTAGAGAACAGGGAAGGGTGGGCAACAACGTATTTTTATGAACTCCCTTTCATACGTGAAGGGGTATCTTTTCCCTAGGGATACTAGGGGTAACTAAAGAGTCCCGATGAACCGAACTAATCCCTTCTGTCCCTTCCATAATCTTTCCGCTTGTTTGCGTGAGGTAGCCCTCCTACGGATAAATCTCTGCTGACGGAAATTTTGTTTAATGGGAAATTACCAAAAAACCATACTGAACAAGTAAAAAATTGTTTTTTTTTTTTTAATATCCTTTTTGCCCTACAATTCAACATTCAAATAGACAAATACTGACTTGAAGTGAAAAACTTGAACATCTTGACCTGGAAAAAAAAGTTCACCAAAAAATCAAACGGAACAGGACTAGTAACATGTTGTGGTCCAGCTCCGTTTGATTAGTAACCTGATCCAAACAACGTAAATGACATTTGACAATTGAAAGTGTTTCTTTGATAGCCAATGCATGAAGTTTTTCATTCTGTATTCATCCAGAGATAAACGCGGTCTTTTGCCCCATCTTAAAACAAAAACAAAACCAAATATAAAGACACTTCGCTTATATCACCATGACAAAATAGGCAGGGAAAACTGATCCACAAGCATCGAAGATGGAAAACATCCCTTGTCCTAAACCCAATTTCAAGCTCAATTCTGATGCAATACATGATTTGTCAAAGAATGGCCGTTTGACCAATTGAAGAGAGAAACAGTAAGAACGCATATTAACATGACAACTCATTCACCGATGTAATCAGCTTGTTGAGAAAGCCATACATACCGAATTGAGTAAACAAAATAAAAAATGCATGAAAATACTCATCAAACCATCTGAAGAAGGATAGTGACTTAAGGGAGAAGAAAATACAAGACGCCAAATTAAACGAGCGTGAAATCAATATGTAGTTGGAATTTGAAAGTGAAAACACGATGACTCGATGAATGAGTTAGTAGCTGTCCAAACAACGTCTGCAAAAATTCTCTCGCCTGGGTCAGTGCAGAGATGATTAAAAACAAACGATGGTTATTGTCCTTAATAGTGACTCATAAGAAAGATACATTGGGTCGAAAGCCAAATATGAAATACCTGCCTTTGCCATCTCTTCAACATTTACAAAACATGTTTCTATTCCTCTCACTGTCCCATCCTGATTGTTAGGATATCGACCACTCCTTCATGTCCGCACCTTGCAACAAAATCAACCAAGCCACATTCAAATATGACCTAGCCTGAGATGCGTCTGGACCTAGCTGTCTCCACCAAAATAATACTACTACGAAGTAATAGCGATATGCCACGTAGGGAGGGCGAGACGTATCTCGGCGTGTCCGTGACTGACACGTGACAAACACTACTGTGTGTCTATGAGTACTAGCACTGGCTTCATATATAAATCAGTGTGAGGATAAAATTCGCACTGGGTGTGGTAGTAAGAAGTTCTTCAACTCTTAACATTGCGATAGATACAGAGTCACAAAAGATACTTGAATTAAAAATATTCTTCATACCCATCCTAATCTCTAATTGCAGGGCAACATGGATTGGGAGCAAATCTCATCCATGAACTCACCTTTTCTCCATATAACATCTCTTGGGGGTGCTTCATATGAAAAGTTATGTTGAACCCAAATATCAGCCAATTCGTGGCCTCAAATTTTATATATCAAGTCGCTCATAGCAACTGGATCATGAATTAGACCGTTAAATTTCGAAAGATAAGAAGATTTACTTTCAACATCAGTGTGTGTTGACACTCTTTTCGGAAATAGAAAGTCTAGAAGTTGTTGAACCTAAACATCCAAATATAACCTGGTCTGAGATGTGTCTGGACCTACCTGTGTCTAACAAAAAGATATAACAATATGGACATCAAATATGCCAACTAGGGTGGGCGAGTATCTTGAAATGTCTGTGACTGACACATGTCGAAACTGTGAGTCTATAACAACTAGAGCGAAGTGTACTTTATTGAGTACTACTACCGCCATCTTCTCAAATAAATCAGGGCCAGGATGAAGTGGCACTAGGTGCGGTAGTAAGAACTTCAATTTTTCATCATATCCATCAGAGTCACAGTCACATAAGATACTTGAATTGGAAATATTCTTCATACTCATCCTAATCTCTAATGGCAGGGCACCATGGAATGGAAGCTATGAAGCACAGACACGTTATTTCTTCGAACATTAGGACACAGTCACGTCGAATGTTAAATGTTAAATGTATATGTATTATGGACATATGTTATGAATTCATATAAAGGTTTAAAACATTATTTCTATCAAATTAAGAACCCCAGTTCAAATAAAATATCGAATTAAGAACAATACTATGAAGATACAAATCAACTGTCTGCGACTCTGCATATAAGTATACACTAACTATAAATCTTAGAAAATTTTCACTTTGGGCCGAGTTTTAAATAGGGAAAATTGCTATTTTAAACTTCTAATGTGTCCTTAGAATGTTCCAAAAGTATCACCAACGTCTCCTGGAGTATTCACAATGTGTCTAAGAAGAAGAAAGAAAATAAAAACTAGGAGAGTATTGTGTTGTGTCCGTGACCGACGCGTGTTGGACACGAATAGGTGAGGCCGGTAGGCATGTCCGTGCTTTGTAGATCAGGCGCACATCTCATCAATGAAGTCACCTGCAATTCAAATGAAAAGTTATATTGCACGAAAATATTAGCAAATTAGTGCTTTGTAGATCAGGATCATGAATTAGACCATTAAATTGTAAAATAAAGTAAACGCGTACGAGCACACGCAGCAGAAATTAGGAACGTACTAACCTCTAACCATTGTTGTTCAAGTAGAACACCAAACACACTCACTCTAGATTTAGGTGTCTTCTCACCTATGCATGACTTGAAGTGCCTAGATTGATGTATATCATAGGCTTATATAAATGCTAGGTTAGGGATCATTAATCTTCCACAAGAAACCTTATAGTTTCCCTCCATCATGGAAACCAAGTTAACATAATTGAGAATGTGGGTTAGCGAAGAGTTTCTTAACCACCACTTATCTCATAATGGAAGTGGGCAAAACTTAATCACCCACGTGACTAAGTGGGCCCCTAAAAATATTTCTTACACAAATTACATAAGAAATGACGAGTTACAATCAAATCAGTGTGTGTAGAAACTCTTTCCAAAAATAGAGAGTCTAGAAAGCTGTTGAACAACCATAGGGCCTTGACCTCCTTTGCATAGTTGAAACTTAAGACCAAGAAGCGTTGAAACAAAAAGCTGTATAAAATGCCATCTAAAACAGGAATGGTAAGGGATGTTAAATATTTTGTTAAGCAGGAAGGACACGGCAGATTGTTCTCCACTCTCTAAAGTATGGTTAAATCAAAGGACGAGCAAAGTATAGATTCCAGATTTTTTCTTAAAACTAATAGAATTATATATAAAATAACAAGGTCCTCCATTTTTTAATTGTGTTAGTCTTGTCCATATGAACTAGACAAACACTAATCCCACATGCAACGAATCAATGGACAAAGAAAATTTCGGATATTATAGCAGAAAATGGAAATTTTCATTTGTTTATTGTATTTTAATACCTAGCAGGTAATCTAACAAGAATACTTTCAACTTTACATTAACCTAAGCACTTATTCACTTAATCGTGAAAAATCAAAATTATGCCAATTCAGAATTTGATATATCACAAGGCCAATTCAGAATTTACATAGAGGGAACTCATGCGTACCCTGAAGTGGAGAAGGAAAAAAGCTGCCCGAGCAATTTCACCTGAGAGTCCTTGTGTTCTAATAAGATAAAACTCCTATGCATAGTTACCTTGTACTTTTCTAAACCATGTTTCAATGTGATTTCAAATTATGGCTGGAAGGGTTTGATTTCCACAAGAGTTGCCCCAACCTCGGATTCTCGGGTGCCTAAACAACTTTTCATGCAAGAATATGGGAAATAAAGAACCTTTAACTTTTCACACATCTAAGTTCTTAAAAAAGAACAAGAAAACATGACATCTTGCATTGTCATTTGATGAATCGATTATGAAATTGCTAAGACTATACAAATTCAACAGAATGCATGAGTACCTTAAGATTGCCTCCCTATGGCAGCATTCTTTATTGAAACAAAACTTGGAATGTATGTCATTGCTTTAGTGACAGATTGTATTCCATTGACCATGACCTTTCTGATACTTCTGTCCCTCATATTACAAGAAACTAGGACGGATAAAGCAAATTGCATCAAGATATCCCCGTTAATCAAAACCATTAACGGCTGATAAATCTCGCCGCAGTAAGGTTTTACCGCCCATGGGATTTCAATAACAAAATCTTTCGTCCAAGAGTCCTGCACTGCATAATCCTTCATCACCCATATATCAAGCACATCATCAGTAGGATTATGAGATATTGACAGATGATCCTTCAACACCCCCATTTTCATCGTATGCACCCTAAGCTGTCCAAGAAATCTGTAAAATTGAGATGGCCCCGGAAATGGCTGGAATCGCTCCTTCCCAAAGTCGAAACAATGCATCGATTCGAAACAATTTTCGGTGTCATGGACAATCCAATGAAGAGCCCCATTCAAAAAGCAACCATCAGAATACGAATGCAGATAAAGCGGAGCATCTCTAACTCTCCTCCACAAATTAGTCCCTACAGTGATGATTTCAGCCTCCAATCTCATCAACCCCGGAAACCCACACCCTATACTCGGGGATAAAAAACGCAATACTTTGTACTGATTAGTCCTTGGACAAAATCCAAACCCAGAACCGCGTCGATCGAAACTGTACTTTTTCAATTGGGGCACAATCACATCGAAACTGTACTTTTCCAATTGGGGCACAATCACATCGAAACTGTACTTTTCCAATTGGGGCA
>BPLS01028083.1:0-17420 GCA_019656275.1 Rhododendron kiyosumense
GGGTTTTTTTTGGGGATTTTGAACAATAGTAGTGTTCTTTTTTTCTTTTCCACATATATATGTGTGTGTGTGTGAGACTAATTGCATTCTATTGTTTGTACTTTAGATATGGCTATGGTTTATACCGTCTTGATTAATCATAAAAGTCTGATGCCTGAGAAGAAGCGAGTGTTGCTTCAATTGCCTACGGGTTAGGCTGCTGATGTCGGTGGTAAATGATGTTTTGCTGTACAATCTGTACTATTTTTATTCCAACATACTGTTAGGAGATTAAATTGTACACAGAGGATTCGTATACAATCCAAATTCCTCCCAATCAATAAGAACAAGATACCTCAGTCAAAAGTGAGGTTACTCACCTTTATCGTAATCCTCTAACTAAACTATGGTTAGACATTGATTACTATGCAAATCAGTATACAAACAACAGGAAAAGAGGATTCATACCCAAAGCAAATTGCTCTAAAGCAAATCAGTATACAAACAGCAGGAATAGATTTTTTGCTCTAAGGCATTTCAATGGGCATCCTAAGGGAGCTTTGAAACTAAATATAATGTCTATTGAAAGGCTTTATAACCAAAAATCTATTATGACCATTTAATATAAAATGATAAAAAAATTAAGATCTTTACACCAGTTCAAATAGATTGAAAATTGAAATACTTAATTTTTTAACTATATTTTTTAAGGGGAAATTGCGTGTCAGTGCAAAAAGGGGCAAACAATGCCCAAGTGATGAAGAGGTTTTTTTGGAATTACATAAATATGGAATGGAGGAAAAAGAATTTTCTAGACATGAAACGGAGGAAAAGTTATTCCCCATACATGGAGTCAGTTGGGACCCAGGGGCTCTGCTGCCCCATGGGCGCAATACCCCTGCCCAGGCTCAAGAAACGGCACCGTTTGCTTTAAAAAAAAAAAATTTCAACCCACCAATTTGCAATCCTATAGAGCAGAAACATGATTATGAGAGCCCTAGAGACAAAATTTGATTATGTCTCTTGAGAATAATATGATCAAAATAATAAGATCCTCACACCTGTTCAAATGGATTAAAAATTGGAGCACTTAATTTTTTTTAGACCATTTATATATTAAAAAATATAGTTAAAAAATTAAGTGCTCCAATTTTTAATCCATTTGAACGAGTGTGAAGATCTTATTATTTTGATCATATTATTCTAAAGAGACATAATCAAATTTTGTCTCTAAAGTTTTATAATCACGTTTCTACTCCATAGGATTGCAAATTGATGGTTTTAAATTTTTTTTTAAAGCAAACGGTGCCGTTACTGGAGCCTGGGCAGGGGCTACTGCGCCCATAGGGCAGCAGAGCCCTCGCGTCCAGTCAGTTGTAATCGAATTTGGGTTTCCTAAGTTGCCCCTTATATGAATTTAAGTTGCCCTTTCTGTGACCTAAGTTGCCCATTCTATGAACCTAAATTGCCTCTTCTATAAACTTCATGGGTATTCAATTTTTTGAGTATTTCTTCAATCTCCTTACCATTTCTATTATTTTCTAAGAAATTTGGGATTTGGGTTATTTGCAAATTTGCATGAAATGGACCAACTGAAATTTTCTATGCATGAAATGGAGGGAAAAAAAATCCCAAAATATGAAGTCGGTTTGTAGTCAAATATGAGTTTGGACCTAAGTTGTCCCTTCTATGAATTTTAGTTGCCCATTGTATGGATCTAAATTGCCTTTTTTATGAATCTAAGTTGCCCCCTCTATGAACTTCCTAAGTATTCAATTTCTTGAATATTTCTTCAATCTCCTTACCATTTCTATTATTTTCTGAGAAATTTGAGATTTGGGTTACTCGCAGATTTGAGTTTTTAAATTACTTCGAGATTAGTGTATTTTGGGTAATTTTTTAGAAAGAGAAATGATAAAAAAAAAATAAGATGTATGTTTTCTAGCATCCACTTTATACTTTTGCTTTTAGATTCTAAGAATTATCACTTGAACTTTCTTGTTTGGTTTTACTTGAAAATGTGGAGAAGTTATGCTACTAGCTACCAATTTACTACACTGGTTGCTTTTCTTAGAAAAAAATAAGGTGCAACTTAAGTCCATAGAAGGGACAACTTAGATCCATAGAATGGGCAACTTAGATTCATAGAAGAGGCAGCTTAGATTCAAACTCAGATTTGACAACAAGCCGACTTCATGTTTTGAGAATTTTTTTTCCTCCGTTTCGTGCATGGAGAATTTCAGTTGGTCCGTTTCATGTAAATCTGTAAGTAACCCAAATCCCAAATTTCTTAGAAAATAATAGAAATGGTAAAGAGATTGAAAAAATGCTTAGAAAATTGAATATCCAGAAAGTTTATAGAAGGGGCAACTTAGTTTCATAGAATGGGCAACTTAGGTCACAGAAAGGGCAACTTAAATTCATATAAGGGGCAACTTAGTAAACCCAAATTCGAATACAACTGACTCCATGTATGGGGAATAACTTTTCCTCCGTTTCATGTCTGGGAAATTCTTTTTCCTCCATTCCATATTTATGTAATTCCAAAAAAACCCCTTCATCACTTGGGCATTATTTACCCCTTTCACCACTTATATGCAATTTCCCCATTTTTTAATATATGAACGGTGTAAAAAAATAAGTGTTCCAATTTTCAATTCATTTGAATCAGTGCGAAAATCTTATTTTTTTTATCATTTCATCCTAAATTGTCGTAATGAATTTTTGGCTCTAAGATCTTCAATGAGTACCCTAAGAGAGACCTGAAACTAAATAAGAAGCCTAAGGGTTCTCGTTGATAGGCCTTAGAGCCAAAAATTCATTATGACTATTGAAGATTTATATGATTAAAAAAAAGAGAGAGAGAGATCTTTGCACCGATTCAACCGGATTGAAAATTGAAACACTTAAATAATATTAAATAAATAAAAGAGAAAACAAATATAAAGATTATTAAGTAAATAAAAAATAAATAAGAAAAAATGGAGTTGGGGTATTTCTGGGGCATAGGCTACGGAGGGAAAAGCAATTTGCTTTGGGTATTGGTCCCCTTTTCCCGCTATTTTGTATACCGGTTTGCATAGGAACTAATGTCCAACCATAGTTTAGTTGGAGGGTTAGGATAAAGGTAGGTTGCCCCACTTTTAACTGAGGTGTCTTGTTCTTATTGGTTGGGAGGAATTTGGATTGTACACGGACCCTCCGTGTACGATTTAATCTCTACTGTTAGTGATCTATGGACAACAAAAAAAGAATTCTAGTAGAAAAATTGACTGCTAAATTTTAACTTCATTCCGATGAAGATCATTTATGTGCGCTCTCAATTGACCTAAATGGCCCGTCACAGTTCGATTTGATGGTCCGAGCCTTTAATTTGCATGGCTCAATGTGTTTCAGGAAAAAAACATAGAAGCTTGTCTTCCAAAAGGACCTCACGAGAGATTGCAAATCATATATCTAAGATAAATTAATGGAAGCTTGTCTTCCAAAAGGACATATTGTACATTTTGACACATTGCTTTCCTGGATCAACATAAGGCCCGAAACTTCCCACATCGGTTACAGAGAAATGAAATGCAATACAGATAATGACTCTTGGGTTCGATTCTCACTGTAGAACTCATTTTTCTGTGACGAGCAAAATCACTACTTCAAAACTGCAATGAGCAATTTTAATCGTTCAAAAGTATTTTTTTTAACGATCTGAATTTAAAACAATGGAAGAGTTATCCACGGAAGAGAATAACTCCTCCCTAGAAGAGTTTGTTTTAACAGAAATGCTACATACACTACCTAAATTCGAACCGTTCTGTTGTGACTTTGCTCACTACAAAGTTCTCGGGTCCAGTTTCAAAGAGGTTGCTTGCATGAAGAAAAACCCCCCCTCAAATTTCCATTAATTCCTTATTACTCTCTCGGTTCCTAATTAAGAGTCCCTTATTCCATTTTGAAATGTTTCAAAATAATTGCTCATTTTCAAAAATAGAAGTAGAAATTTGATAAAATTCCAAAAGTGTCCCTCCTATGTGAATAAAAATAGTATAATATAAGTAGAATATAAAGATAGTGGTACGTGAAAATTAGGTATAATGATTACATATTCTCTAAAAAAATTGAAATTTATAAGAGAGACTCATTTAAGAACGGAGAAAGTATTGTAATTCATGCATAATAGTGCGTAAAATTTTCATGACCACTCATTAGTTCTTTATTTACCCCCTACACACACACCAAAAAAAAAAAGAGGATAGTGACAAATAAGTCGTTCAGCAGTCAGCAGCAGGTATAGTGCACCCAATCCCATAATTGGTCCCATGCCAGCAGGCATAGCACAAGCCTATAGATATGCACGCATTCAGAAAGCTAATCTCAGGTTTCGGATAATGTACTGCTGCTACTCTATGCTCAAGTGTGGCCTCTATATCATCAATAATTGGGGCAAGAAAGAAATTAAGATGAAGTTCTGCACTACTTCTGCAGATTTCCTTTAAATTTTTTTTGCCTATTAACTCGATCAAAGATTATACTGTAGAAGAGTTGTTACCGCTTAATGAATTTTTAGTTTATGTGTGTAAGGAGGATGACCTTTTCGAAATCCATATTTTGTGAGTTTTAGCGGGTTTCTTCCATTTAGATAGATAATAAAGAAAACTCAGCCTAATTTGTGTTTGAAATGTTTAAATTTCCAGCTCTTTCGTTGTTAATTACCCTATCTTCGTGGCTACTATTTCAATTAAACAGTTATTTTTAGACCGATCAAATACAGTTTATAGACTGTTCTACTGTATAGACGATTCTAGTATAAGTGATTGAATGCTATTGAACTGCACGAGTGTCAACCTGTTGCATGTGTAGATGCATATGCCCACGTGTGTGAATTTGGATTTTGGAGGGGCTATGTCAAAGGTTAATTGAGTCGTTACCGCTTGACTAGTTTTTGGTGACTTGGTTAAAGTGAAAACTTAGTGGTCCTATCGATGGTATGGAATTTGGATGGAGAAGTCAAAATGGGTTGAGACATGGACGGAACCGAATACAAGTTTAATACGGCCTGCACCATAGGATTTCCAAATTCCAAGTTCTGCATTGCATCAATATTGGCAGGTGGCAAAAATTTAGACAACAATTAGCAAAATGATTTCAACTTGAAACAAATTCAGTAATTTAGGGTCCACCGGGGAAAGTTCATATCCTAAGGGACAAAGTTGGCAAGAAATCATTCTTAGGAACCAACTTGTCACTACTCAATTGTTTTTGGAAGGTCCTTCTCTTGGAAGCCTAAAGATTTGTCACTAATAAGCTAAAAATAAAATAAAAAAATCACACATTTCAATATTTTTTTTTACACTTTTTAATCCATTTTCATTTTCACTCATTAATCAAAGAAGAGTTGTCTCCGCTGTATTTAAGGAAAAAAAATGTCAAGCAAAAAATTTGGAAGAATAATGACTCGATCAGTCACATGGATATTAAAAGACTATATATATTGTACCTGCACGAGGTGATTCTATTTTGTTTTTTCCACTAATATTCTGTTTGTATTGGCGTAGGATATAGTGGAGGTCGGCTGAAGTGAAACTACTAGAACTACTTTTGAATCTACAAAAGTTAGATTATTCTTCTTTTGGTGGAATTTGGTACTATTCAATTGCATTATTACAACGAAAACATTTTTTTAAAAATGCAAATTACAGATTACTCCCCTCATGTTTGGAAAATTACAAAATATCCCTATCTCATAACAAATTTTTCCCTTGCCGTAGTTGCTAGAAAATTTGATGAAATTTTTCTACAATCATTAAATCCTAATTATAATGGACCAAATTATCATTTTTTAGTTTGTGAAATGTTATTTCCATGTCTCTACAGTGGTCCATTATAATTAGGATTTGTTTATATAAGACGAAATTTTAGACAAATAAGATAGATGTTTAATATGTTTTTGCCTTTATTGAATTTTTTTGCTTTTGCTCATATATATATTTTTTATTTTTTAGACTCATTTCGTCAAGATGGATAATAAATTTAAAAATATAACGCGAATCTAATAAAAACTCAAAAAAACAAACCAAACAAACTAAAACGAAAAAGAAAAAAAGGTTTACAAGAATCAAGTTACTAAATTTTTGGTGTAAAGACTAGAGATTGACTTATTCATGATGGGACTGTGATTCCTTCGTCTAAGAAACCGCACCATTCATCTCCGTAAATAATTATTCATTGTTAAATAGATATTCTCAAAGACTTACGGAGTATATGGGAATGGACCCACAATTGACGGCCGATGTAACTCTTTTGCGAGTCACGAGGAAAACTGCAATCAACTCCTAGAAGCCCACCTGTCGATCAGTGGTCCCTAATTTTTTTCACACCGTATCAACGGTTCTGATCTAAGAACCACGAACTCCTCATCACCACAGCCTAAAAGCCCTTCAGTCACATTAAGTTCCCCCTGGCGTTTACTACTCTCAATGCCGCAGCAATGATCCAGTGCTAACGCATCCATCTTAACAACTCCTCCTAATAAATTAAATTAATCAAAGTTCCACACGTACCCTAAAATGGACAAATTTTATTTTATTTTATGTTAGAATGCTTTTGAAAAATTATGCCCATATTCAAGATAAATGTATTCATTTGATTAAGGGTGTTTCCACTAATCAATAAATTGTAGACTCCAAATTTTTTCATTTTGTCCGTATTTAATTATTTTTTCACGTTTGTTAATTTTGCGTCAAGTTTTTATGAATTGTTGGTTTATCTCAACAAGAGAAATCCGATAACTAACAAATTATGACTTTTATACAAGTATTTTTTAAAAATATCCAAGAAAAATCTCATAAAATCAACTTTTGATCCCTTTTGTTGGTTATTTTTCAAAAAATTAGGAAAGTCAAAAAAATTTATTTTTTTCGATTTCTCTCGTTAAGACGAACGAATAACACGTAAAAGTTTGACGTATAACTAACACGTGAAAAAAATTAAATAAAGACAAAACAAAAAGCCTATAGTCTACAACTTATTGATTAGTTGAAACATCCTAAAGTAAATCTTCTCCGAGAATTTGTTTCTTAATAAATTCGTGATTTGACGTGATGGAGTGATTATGTCTCTTTATTTTTTGAACATGATTATGTCTCTTTATGAAACTTGAGTAGTACTCGTAATGTAGTGTCATTTAATTGTGTTAAGATTCTATTGGATACTTTAACCATGCAACACAGTCAACACTTAATTGTGTTTATGAAGTTGGTCGCTTCTCTCTTTTTTCACCCTTACAAAGAAAGAAAGGTACTAACATAGATTACGAAATGAGAATAAATCTGGAGTATTTCACCCTTACAAAGTTATTACGAAAATGGAAAGGCATAACAGAAGGCAACACAGAAAATGAAATAAAGCCAAGCGAATGACTAAGGCCCTGTTCCGGAATTCATTTTAAATACTTATTTTTTAAGGAGGTAATTTCAAGCTCAAAAATAATATATTTACACAAATAATTTTTCTAGCAATATTGATCTTATTTGATAGATCTTATCGAAATTTTTTATACGGTGCAAAAAGAAATTAAAAAAATATTTTTTATTTACATTATTTTTTGAATTTTAAAAAGTGAAATAAGTACTTATTTTTTAAAAATGTGTTTTAAAACGGGGCCTAAGTGAATCCTTCGCCAAAGTATCCACACACATGTTGCTTCTATGCTTGATCGTTGCCATTGGTAAACTTGCGAACAGATACCTGCAATCAGGAATAAAAGCACTCAAGGGATAAGAACCCAAACGGTGTGTATCCCGAATGGAATTCAGTGCAAGCTGCCTTCTCTCTATTCCTTCAAATTTCATTTCGCGGGTTTCATTCGCTAATGATTTGATTCGTTCTCTTTACACCCTTTCCCAATCCTTCAAATTTCATTTCATTTCATTTCATTTGGTGGGTCTCGTTCATTAATGAACACATGGGAATGAATCAAAACTTTATGGGTTTGGGCCCAAGATTAAAAAATCCCCATAGCCGCCTAAGTTTCTATCTTAGGCCCCGTTTGTTAAAGATTCAGGGAGTTGGGATTGCATTACTAAGCCGAAGGCATTAACAATACTGCGTTTGGTTTTCAAAATTGGTTCGGATTCGTAGTCCGTTGGGATAATGAATCCCGGGATTAGGGGTATTAGCAATACCCCGTGGGACTTGGTATTTATAGTCCGAACCCAACCACTTCTCATTACCAATCCCTTCTAATTACCAATTTCTTCTGTCAATCCAATCCCATCATCTAATTCCATCTCAAATAAACATGATATTAATAATCCCATCATCTAATCACATCCCAAACAAACATACTCATTATCAATCTCTTCTCATTATTAATCCCATCTCCTTACGAATCTCAATCCTAATATCATCTCATTTCGAATTTTATCCATCTATCACTGTTATCAAACAGGGCCAAGGAATTGGTGATGGGGTGGGGTGGGGTGAGATTTGAATTTTCCTAAAGCCAAGTTTGTCTAATAGTTTACACGAGCTTGATGTAAAATTAATAATTCTGGCTTAGAACAGTTGTAAATGCTCTGAAGTCAAGTTTGTCTAACGGTTTACACGAGCTAAACGGTCTATTTGAGACGTGCCATTCTCTTCATACACAGTCCAAATACAGTAAGTCTACAGGTACATAAAATTTGTATAGATTTTCTGTACAGTTTGTTGTGGGGCCCACTACAGGTCGCACAAAAATGATCCGAGCCGTTCATTAAATGTGAAACAGTTTTCAAGAGCCTCCACGAAAAATCAGTTCAATTTGATACTTATAGATGCTCTATCAAATCATATAATGTTTTATTATCCGAGAATCTAAATCAAAAGTTAGATGATTGGATCGAGCATCTATAAGTATCGGATTGAACTCATTTTTCGCGGGAGCCCTTAAAAAACTGTTTTACATTTAATTAACGGCTCGTATCATTTGTGTGGAATCCGTAGTAGACCCCACAACAAATCTGTACAGATTTTCTGTACCAGTAGACTTACTGGTCCAAATAGCATAGATAACTTTTTTCATGTGACTCATTTTAAGTTACAAACGAGAGTTTTTATCAAATAAAAGAGAAATGATAATATCAACACTGTTTTTGTTAATGCCAAAATTATTACACATAAGAATCTTATACTTTGCACATAGCACAAATTTTTTATACACAACAATTTTTGACATTAACAGAAATAGTTTTGGCATTAGCACCACCCGAATGAAATTAGTAAAATGAGACAAGATGAGAGCGTCCCCTTGTTATGCAGTCCTGTCCATGCGTAGTACTGAATGGTATCTGTTGAACACAAATTTCGAGTCTGCGAAAAAGACGGAAAAATGTTGAACAAGAGTCAATTTTATTGATGTATGAAATTAGGGTTTACAATCTCTTATTTATTTTCTAATCAAAGAAAATAAAGTCTTCTGATTCTTCTCTTCGGTTGTTGAAACGAGAGCTTAATGCTTGATCTCGAATCGAACGGCGGAATCTCCTCCGAGATTTGTGGAGAAGTTGATGACTTGGGTTGAAAGTTCTTCGAGGCTTTGAAGCTTCAATTTGAAGAACTTCTTGGTGGATGCACACTTGAAGAATTCTGAAGGGCTTGAGGGCTTTGATCTTCAGAGCTCTGGAGCTTGTACGCTTCAATGTGCAGATGGAAAAAATATGAGAAGGAACACTTCTATTTATAAGGATTTGGGTGGAGACTCCAACCCTAACCTTCCATATTGATCTCTTTAATTATTTCCTTTATTGAATTTAAAAGAAATAATTATTATTATTCACCAATTAGCCTAATTTAATTGGCTAGATTTGATAAAATAATAACTGCGTCATTTTGACACGTGGCACCATTTGATTGGTCCATTTGTGTGTCTTTGACTTTTGACCACGGACACTTGGCATCATTTGATTGACCCGTCCATGAAACTTTGACTTTGACTTAAAGGCACTTAGCGACATTTGATTGGCCAATTTGTATGCCCTAACAACACGTGGCAATTTGTGATAGGCTAGAATTTTTACATGCCTACGGTATCTTACTGCTATTTACACGTCCCAATCAATAAAGCTAAAGCTGGTTTCCCTGCACCCATATCTGTAACCTATCTCTCCCCACCCCGAAACAAGCCCCATGCTTAAGCTCCACGTGCCAGGTGGCTTCAAACATGACACGTGTCCACCTCACACGGCCAGTCCAGGCTCACCACCTGCACCCGCGGTTAAGCAAACAACTCCCTTCCACAACCACTCCACCGTTTGTATCTCAACTGTATCATAGGAGTATTATCAAAACAAACCGTTTTAAAATGTTTGTTTTTGTGTTTTTGGATTAGATAGAGTAGTTGTAGCACTCAAACACTCATGGTGACAGATAATACCGGGCCAACCTCACTTTATTTTATCCGGACACTTGCATTTTTTCGCAAAATATGCAGCTGTCTCATCCACGTATATTCATCTTGCTAGTTGCTCGTATAGTGAATTTTTTTTCAGGAAGAGGACTTCTCTGGTTCATGAAAACGGATTGAATTGTCTGGTTAGTCTATTTGTGGGTACTTTTTAGTTCATTTTGGTGATCGAACTTGTTCACGTTTTAGAGTTTGTCGTTAGCGCCAAATGTAAGAAATTAATGTTGATTGGAAACTGGTCGATGTAATTCAGAATGCATTTCTGTAGAGATAAACAAGTTTAATGAGCTCCGATTTGGTTGCCCCAATCTTGCTATGTTTTAAAATAAATGTGTTCTTAAATTACAAACGATATCTAATCAATTTGATTTCGATGTGACTAATCTTATCGACAAACTCTAAAATGCCGATGGTTTGCATCATCAAAATAGATCAGGAGAGGGACCAAGAACGGGCTAACTGAACAGTGCTGATGCCTTGTTTTTATAAATCACAACTGAAAATTTCTTCTGAACTTGTTCACGTTTTTGGTTCTCATTTCTTTTGGTGCTAATTTGGTTCTACTCCAAGCCATTATGAAACAAAAAGAACAATTTTTTTGTGGGTAAGTTTCCCCATGCCCCTCTGTTTCTCTCATAACTTTTGTATTTTCGTGTTTGTGTTCTCTCAAAATCTTCATTTCTCTGCTTTTAGGATTATTCTAGTACTAGCCAGAGACACATCGGTGTAGCACGTTTCAGTTACACCCCTCTCACATACAGGTGGTGCCACTGGATTTTTGATTGAACTTACCAAATTTTTGATTCTTTATGGTTTGACAAAAATGGCCTCTGTGCCTTTCTTCCTCAATTGGGTTGTACTGTATTACTTTTCTGAAGAGGGCAAAAGTACTGCCCAGAACTTTTTCATTCTCAAATAACCCATCAAACTCTAGATGAAGAGAATGAAGGTTCATTTTCAGTGGATTATGTTATGAATGTCTTTAATTGTTTCTAATCTGTGTGTTGGTTTCTCACTGCCCTCTCTTTCCTCTGCCAATTTTTTGCCCCTTCTTTTTTCTTTTTCTTTTTCTTTTTTTCTTTCTTAAAATGCATTTATTCGTTATTGGCATCACTGTATCAGCATTATCCGTAATTTGTATGATGTTTTTTTAATAACCGAATATTCGGATCTGTTTGCGTGCATTTCAACTAATTTCGTGCCCTGAAATTAACGACTGAACAAACTTCCAGTGGCCCAAAAGGTTGATTTGGAATTTATCTTGTATGGTGTTGAACATCCCAATTTCTTGATTTTTATATTCTGACAGAAAAATTGCTCATTTTGGTGCTTTTTTTTGGGTAAGTTGTTGGTGCCTTTCTTCCTCAATGGAGGTTACTTTTTTCTTTTTAAGGAGGTTGAAAAGTACAGGTGTCTCAATGCATGCTTTACCCCTCTTGTATTATTGTATCTCATTAGTCACATGTCTTTGTCAACCCAAGATTTCCGAAACAGCCATGATTTCTTAATTGTTTATGTCTCCATGTTTCTCTTCAATCTTCATACCTTCTTACTGTCAGACTTGGTAGTGTTCTTCAAACTGTGTCTCCAATTTGCTTCTTCTCCTGTTTCTGCCCCCCTTTTTTAGCAGATTTTAAGAACCATGAACCTGGATTTTCCAGGCTGTTTTCTAGTAGGTATCATAAATTTTTTTTTGCTTAATCATTGTTTACTTGTTATGGTTAACTACTACTCCTTGAAGATTCCTTCTCTTTTTTGCTTTGTGGTTTTTTTTTGGTTAATGGGCTTCTCATTATTTTGCAGTTGGAAGAAGGTAGAAGTGGACCACTGAACGCTTGGGGAGGTTTCCAGAGATGAAATGGATGGTGGAGATTGATTCTTTTTGAGAGCAACCTTAATCTCTCTGGTGTCTGATAAACAGTAAAATTCCACTTCTGGGTTTTCTTCTTTCCTAATCATTCCTAAATGGGTCTCATTTGATGGTCAAGACAAAAAAAAGGAAATTTGATCTTAATTTCATGTGATTGTAGTTGAGAGTTGGTTAAAAGGGTATTAAATCTTGCACGCAAAGCTTTGGAAAAGGGGCTGTTTGGGGGGTGTTCTATTTCCTTGGGAATTATGAGCATTGAAAGAAAAGGGATGGATGCTTCAAATCTGAAGTCCATTGAGAGAGTTGTTTCACAGAGAGCACTACAAATGGACAGCTCATTTCCATGCCAAATCTGTGTGGTTGGTTGCCTCTGTGGGGTTTGTCTTGCAACATTCTTTCTGGCTGCTCTCACTTCCCTTGGCACCTTTGCATTTGGTGGGATTTCGTTCTCTGCATCTTCCAATGGAATCACTTCTTGGAATTCAAGTTCAGCTATCATCAGTGAGTGGAATTTACTCAATTTTCTGCTCGCTTTGTTGCTGCAATTTTTTTTGAAGTACTCCTTATTTCCCATATTTGATACTCTTTTGTCCAATGATCTAAAAATTGCTAGGCCCTAGTCGGGCAGAAAAGGGGCAACTAGTCGGCCGCGTCGACTGCCTAATCTATGCCTGGACCACTGTCTAGTGCGTAGGCGGGGACTAGTCGGCAGACTTTCAGAACACTATTTCGGCATGAGTTTGTCTTGCAGTTGTTGAATTCGTGATGAATTTCAATCAGAACAAGAATTGTGGCCTCTGTAATGTTGTCCCTGAGAATAAAAGGTTTAGAAAAGATTTTTCTCTTTTTATTGGATGGATGGAAAAAAATTAATTTTCACATTTAAATGTTTCTAAAGTAAAACAAATGCCTTTTTGGTGTTCTTTGGCCCAGCCCACTCAAACTTATATTGAGATTTATTCAAACTTCAGCTGAAGTTTATTAGAGTCAACATCTGTGAATGAGAGTCCTCAAAGAGTGTATCTAACGTCACCTAAAAAGTGTGGATTACTTCTAAGACAAAAAAAATTCATTAGGTAACTGTGCATAAGCTTTTATAACTAGTAAACGGATCATGGTGTATAGTATAATGACTTTACGCACTTCCACTCTAACAGGCGACTTCCCATTAAAGCAAATGTTCCAGATTCTCTTTGGTAGTGTCAAAAGAAACACAAAGTAGCAAAAAAAACAAAGAATAAGATACTCATATAGTTATACGTCACGATAAATTTCAATTAGAAGAAGAATTGTGGCCTCTGTAATGTTTTGTCCCTAAGAAAAGCGGTCTAGAAGAGTGTGTGTGTGCGTGTGTTTTTTTTTTTTCTTTTTCTGTTGATTGAATTGATTGGAAATGAATTACTTTCCACATTTAAATGTCTTTAAAGTAGAACGCCTTTCGGTGTTCTTTGGCCCAGCCCAATGTGTATTCTCAAATTTATTTTGAGATCTAGTCAGACTTCAGCTGAAGTCCATTAGAGTCAACATCTGTAATAAGAGTCCTCAAAGAGTGAATCTAAAGTCACCTAAAAGGTGGGAATTACTTCTAAGACAAAATCTTATTAGGTACTTGTGCTTAGGTATAATGACTTTACCCACTTCCACTCAAACAGGTGACTTCCCATTTAAGTAAAACATCCCAGATTTCTGTTTGGTTTCCAAGAATCAAAGGAAACATGAAGTAGCAAAGAGAGACAAAGAATTAGAAACTGTGCATTTATATAGAGTTTTAAAGAACGAGTCTTTGATCTCATAGATGGCAATTGGAAACACTCTTACGCTTGTACAAACGGGCAAAGTATTACACTTTGTGGCGTGTTCGAAAATTCTAAGTACAATCGAAGTACTGTTTACCGAACTTCGACTGAAAATGTGTCACAGACTTAAATATAGATAATAGGGTGCATTTGAAGCCTTTTGACATTGGGATTACTTCTAATATAGACTTAGTTATTCCCTTCTGTATCGAAATTCTTCTAGATGCTGGAACATCACGGACTCTTAACTGCTATCTGCATGGTAAAAACTAAAAACCTTTGACTGGGAGAAGAGAGTTGGTTTTGATGATAATTCAACCACAACTTTTTTCTGGGTTTAATCTTATATGATGAATTTACAGACGGTAGATTGATTATTTTGAGTTAGACTTTAGAAAAAAAAAATAAACTCACCGCCTCACATATGTAAAAATGCAGACATGGTTACAAAGGGCGACTGCAATCTTAAACCAAGAGAAATAGAGGGGGTGATGCATTCTCAATTAACTTTCGACAGTAAAATTGATGCGAGAGTGTCTTTCTTGTACTCGGCTTGGAGTGCTTCGCTCAATGAATCAATGAAAGGCGAAGGTGAGTTGCTGCAAGGTGTTGGAGTGTGGAGATCTAATGTGCCAAAAGCCCCTCACTTGGAGAATTGCAAGTTGAGTTCACAAGTCAACAAGAATCTTGATAGGCGTGTTGAGAATGAGAGCTTCCCTCCGTGGACTCTGTGGAAGGGATTCTTGCATACTTACCCATTGTCGACAACTGGTGAGCGGCTAAAGTCTGTAGGTGCTTATCCTCCGTGGGTATGTATCTTCCCTGATATTCTCCCACAACTATTTGTCTAACTCAGAGATACAAGCTCACCCTCTGACCATATATGAAACTTTAGCGGCATGGGTTATGAACATGTATTCAATCATTTTTATGTAATCATGTAGAAATATGCATAAGTGGGTCAATCATTTATTTGCAGGTGTTTTAGGGAGTATGTCGTTTGTAGCATTTCGGTTGAATCTATCTATCTTCTTCTTTTCATTTCTATATACTTTTCAAAACAAGATAGAAGGATCATATTTATTTTGCAAGTTCAGAAAATTTCCTCATATCTGGAGGTGATTGTCCTGCTGGTATTTTATTGCTTCCAAGTTAGTGATTTAGCTCTCAATTATGTGAAATAAACGAAAAGCAAACTACATGGAATGAAATTGTTACGGCCTAGTATTTTATTTATTTATTTATTTAATTACGTTGCCATTTATTATTGGAGTGTTATGGTTGGATCCTAATTAATTAATTAAATAACGAGCTCTATGGGTAATATTGACACGATTATAATCTTTGGAGTATGAGATTGATTTTGGGTAAAGTAGTGGTACAGGATGGTAATTTTATAAATTTGTGTTATGTTCTACCTATATTCTAATTAACTAATTAGCTATATTTGAGGGTGTGCGTGGTTATCAGTGGGTAGTTTAAAAGGGGTTTCACTTGATTAGGTAATCACAAATTCATTAGGGTTAACATTGGAGATAAGAGGCTGGAGAGAGAGAGCAGTGGCCGCATAAGGGTATTGGAGTCGTCTTCGTACTGGTCCTCCGACGTGGTAAGTTTCAGTAAAATTCTTGGTTGTTTACTTGCTTGGGATCAGTATGCCATTCATAAAGGGGATGGTTTAATTGGATGGATATTATTTTATGTTGATTTGGTTGGGAGGCAGCTCGTGTGTACGTGTGAGAGAGACAGAGAGAGAGAGAGAGAGGGTTCGGAGTTTGTGGAGGTGTGCGATGTGGAGAATATTGGCGAAATATGGGGTGATGGTGTTGTGTCGTTTGGGTGGTGGTTCGGGTGATTGGAATTGCTCGTGCTAACAATGTTCTTTTCTTGGTTATTACTTAGTTTATTGTTAATTTTGTTGGGTGGTGGCTTGAAGTTGAGAGGCTGTAGGAAATTTGGGAGAATAGGTATTGGCATACAG
Organism: Rhododendron kiyosumense; assembly: GCA_019656275.1. Taxonomy (NCBI): domain Eukaryota; kingdom Viridiplantae; phylum Streptophyta; class Magnoliopsida; order Ericales; family Ericaceae; genus Rhododendron; species Rhododendron kiyosumense. The sequence goes on from BPLS01028083.1 coordinate 16,065, forward strand.
TGGCATGATGATTATGGATTTGGGATTTATCAGTTGTCGAATCCTTGGGTTTTAGAGGGTCTGGTAGTTGCTTAGGTGCAGTCTTTTTCTGGTAGATTATGTCATTTCAGGATTAGTTAGTCATTTTGTATTGTCGTTCTGTACAGGTTAGCCTCCTTTTTGCGTATTCGATTACATTACGTTTGGACTCAGGTGAGTGGTTAAGCATGTTACGTATTTGCGAACTTCCCCATATCCCTTAAATTGTTGTTTTAGAAAATTAATGATTGAAATTGGGAACACATATTTGTTTTATTTGGTTCTTGAAATTGGCATGCGGATTGGTGCAACCATTTGTTGATCGAATAATCTTTTGGTGAAATCTTTTATTGTTTGAATAAATCTTTTTGGTGAGAACTTTGTGGATATTATTGGGAACATATTTTGGAAAGTCCAGGGAAATTAATCCTTTGTGTGCGGATGACTCTGGCCATTAGAGAAGAGACCGGGTTAGGCCGGTGACTCTAATGCTCAATGGCTTTCTTTTGCCAGATCGTTCTTTGGGAAAAGTTCCACGGGCTGCCTACTCGTGGTGACCCTAAGTTCTGATATTGGATCCAATTATGAGACATTTATTCACTGGCATTTGGTACTATTGATTTTGGTTGTGGTTCCCCATTTGTGGTTGGAGATTGGATTGAGAACACCATTAAGATTTATCGGTTGAATCTTTTATTGGATTAATGGATTATTTTATTGTTCACCGCATATGCCAAATTTATATTGACATGGTAAATTATTTTGATCCCTGTTTCAGAACTTTATTCTAATATACATGCTTTGCTACTCACTGAGCTCGTCAGCTGACGGATTTATTCCAACTTCTTTTTCAGGAAAGTTGGGCAGTTAGGAGGACTCTGGCGGTATCTCGGGATGTTCTGTTGTTTGACCTCCTTAGGGTGTCTCATCATAATTTAGTATTTTATTTATCGCTTCCGCAATTGAAACATTTTGTCAAATGTTTGGATCTTTTTGAGATTGTTTGGTTCATGGGATGTTTGTACCCCATGCTTATGATTGGGATTTATTTAATAACAAAAAATGTATTTATTGATCGACGACTTATTTTATTTTAGGCTGGATGTTCTACGAGCTTTGGTCTTGTGGTTCATGGCCGGTCACTTCTCATTTTGGGGTGTGACAGAAATGATTTGGTTTTTCCTTTTCTGGCATTAGGCTTCAATTTGTCTGTGCAATAGCAATGCGGTGATTCTCTGACAATTTAAATGGCCAATTGTTGGTGTGATATCAAATTGTTGGTAAAATGTTGCGAGACTACTCTTCTGTTACATAGTGATGCTGATTACCTCCTTTTCA